>JAUMJL010001865.1:0-95167 GCA_033558185.1 Dromococcyx pavoninus
GTTTTGAGTCCCTCAGATCATTTTTGGTTTTCCTCAATCCATTTTCGGGTTCTTCAGTCTTTTTTGGGGTTCCTCAATCCATTTTTGGGTTTCCCAGCCCATTTTTGCGTTTCTCAGTCTATCTTTGGGTTCCTTGATCCATTATTGTGTCCTTCAGTCAATTTTTGGTTTCTCAATCCATTTTTGGGGTTCCTCAATTTATTTTTGGATCCCTCATCCCATTTTTGGGTACTTCAATCCATTTTAGGATCCCTCAGCCCATTTTGGAGTCCCTCAGCACATTTTTGGGTTTCTGAGTTCATTTCTGGGTCCGTCAAACCATTTTTGGTTTCTCACCCGTTTTTGGGTTCCTCAATACTTCTTTGGGTCCCACAGCCCATTTTTGGTTTTCCCAGCCAATTTTTGGGTTTCCCAGCCCATTTTTGCCTTTCTCAGACTATTTTTTGGTTTCCTCGATTCATTTTTTTTGTCCTTAGGTCAATTTTTGGGTTCGTCAACACATTTTTGGGGTTTCTCAATCCATTTTTGGTTTCCAAGCCCATTTCTGGGTTCCTCAATCCATTTTTGGGTACCTCAATCCATTTTAGGATCTCTCAGCTCATTTTGGAGTACCTCAGCACATTTTCGCGTCCTTGAGTTCATTTTTGGGACCGTCAAACCATTTTTGGTTTTCTCACCCATTTTTGGGTTCCTCAATCCATTTTTTGGAGTTTCTCAATCCATTTTTTAATGCCTCAGTCCATTTTTGGGTTCCTTCAGTCCATTTTTCTGTCCCTCAGCCCATTTTGTTTTCCCTCAATCATTTTTGTTTTTTCCAATACATTTTTGGGTCCCTCAGCCAATTTTTGGGTTCCTCAATCCAGTTTTTAGTCCCTCAGCCCATTTTTGTGTTCCTCAATCCATTTTTGGGTCCCTCAGCCCATTTCTGGGTTCCTCAATTCACTTTTGGTTTTCTCAATCAATTTCTTGGTTTCTCAGCCTATTTTCGTGTTCTTCAATCCATTTTTTGATTCTTCAGCCCATTTTTGGTGTTCCTCAATCCATGTCTTGGTCACTCCGCCCATTTTGGGGTTTCTCAGCCGATTTTTGGATTCCTCAAACCATTTTTTTTTTCTCAACCCATTTTTGGGTTCCTCAGTCCATTTTTGGGTTCCTCAATACATTTTTTGGGCCCCGCAGCCTAGTTTTGGTCCCTCAGCCCATTGTTGGTGTTCCTCAATGCATTTTGGGGTTTCCCAGCCCATTTTTGTGTTTCTCAGTCCATTTTGGGCTTTCTCAATCCATTTTTGAATTCCTCAGTCCGTTCTTGGGTTTCTCAGCCAATTTTTGGGTTCCTCAATCCATTTTAGGTTTTCCGAGGCCATTTTTTGTTTCTCAGTCTGTTTTTGAGTTTCCAAGCCCATTTTTGCATTACCAGCCTGTTTTGGGTTTCTCAATCAATTTTTTTGTTTCTTAATCCATTTTTGGTTTTCTCAGGGCATTTTTGTGTTTCTCAAACCATTTTTGGTTTCCTCAGTCCATTTTTTATATCCTCAATCCATTTTTGGTTCCCTCAGACCATTTTTGGTTTTCTCAATCCATTTTCAGGTTCTTCTGTCTATTTTTGAGTTCCTCAAACCATTTTTTGGTTTCCCAGACCATTTTTGGGTTCCTCATCTCTTTTTTGAGTTCCTAAATCCATTTTTGCATCTTTCAATCCCTTTTTGGTTTGCTCAATCCATATTTTGGTTCCTCAGCCCGATTATTGGTGCCTCAGCCTATGTTTGGGTCCCTCAGATCATTTTTGGTTTTCCTCAATCCATTTTTGAGGTCCCACATCCTATTTTTGGGTTCCTCAATCATTTTGGTGTTCCTCAATCCATTTTTTGAATTCTCAATCCATTTTTGGATTTCTCATCTCTTTTTTGAGGTCCTAAATCCATTTTTGCGTCTTTCAATCCCTTTTTGGTTTCCTCAATCCATATTTTGGTTCCTCAGCCCGATTTTTGGTCCCTCAGCCTATGTTTGAGTCCCTCAGATCATTTTTGGTTTTCCTCAATCCATTTTCGGGTTCTTCAGTCTTTTTTGGGGTTCCTCATTCCATTTTGGGTTTCCCAGCCCATTTTTGCGTTTCTCAGTCTATCTTTGGGTTCCTTGATCCATTATTGTGTCCTTCAGTCAATTTTTGGGTTTCTCAATCCATTTTTGGGGTTCCTCAATTTATTTTTGGATCCCTCATCCCATTTTTGGGTACTTCAATCCATTTTAGGATCCCTCAGCCCATTTTGGAGTCCCTCAGCACATTTTTGGGTTTCTGAGTTCATTTCTGGGTCCGTCAAACCATTTTTGGTTTCTCACCCGTTTTTGGGTTCCTCAATCCATTTTTGGGTTTCCCAGCCCATTTTTGGGTTTCTCAGTCCATTTTTGGGTTCCTCAATACTTTTTTGGGTCCCTCAGCCAATTTTTGGGTTCCTCAATCCATTTTTTAGTCCCTCAGCCCATTTTTGGGTTCCTCAATCCGTTTTTGGGTCCCTCAGCCCATTTCTGGTTTCCTCAATTCACTTTTGGTTTTCTCAATCAATTTCTTGGTTTCTCAGCCTATTTTCGTGTTCTTCAATCCATTTTTTGATTCTTCAGCCCATTTTTTGGTGTTCCTCAATCCATTTTTTTATTTCTCCATCCAATTTTGGGTTTCTCATCTCATTTTTGAGTTCCTAAATGCATTTTTGTGTCTTTAAGTCCCTTTTTGGTTTCCTCAATCCATTTTTGGGTTCCTCAGCCCATTTTTGGTCCCTCAGCCTATGTTTGGGTCCCTCAGATCATTTTTTGTTTTCCTCAATCCATTTTTGAGGGTCCGCATCCCATTTTACGGTTCCTCAAACCATTTTGGGATTCCTCAATCCATTTTTTGGTTTCTCAGTCCATTTTTGAGTTCTTCAATCCATTTTTGTGTTCCTCAATCCATGTCTTGGTCACTCCGCCCATTTTTGGGTTTCTCAGCCTATTTTTGGATTCCTCAAACCGTTTTTGGGTTCCTCAGTCCATTTTTGGGTTCCTCAGTCCATTTTTGGGTTCCTCAATACATTTTTTGGGCCCCGCAGCCTAGTTTTGGTCCCTCAGCCCATTGTTGGTGTTCCTCAATGCATTTTGGGGTTTCCCAGCCCATTTTTGTGTTTCTCAGTCCATTTTGGGGTTTCTCAATCCATTTTTGAATTCCTCAGTCCGTTCTTGGGTTTCTCAGCCAATTTTTGGGTTCCTCAATCCATTTTAGGTTTTCCCAGGCCATTTTTTGTTTCTCAGTCTGTTTTGAGTTTCCAAGACCATTTTTTGCGTTACCAGCCTGTTTTTGGGTTTCTCAATCAATTTTTTTGTTTCTTAATCCATTTTTGGTTTCCTCAGGGCATTTTTGTGTTTCTCAAACCATTTTTGGTTTCCTCAGTCCGTTTTTTATATCCTCAATCCATTTTTGGTTCCCTCAGACCATTTTTGGTTTTCTCAATCCATTTTCAGGTTCTTCTGTCTATTTTTGAGTTCCTCAAACCATTTTTTGGTTTCCCAGACCATTTTTGGGTTCCTCAACTCTTTTTTGAATTCCTAAATCCATTCTTGCATCTTTCAATCCCTTTTTGGTTTGCTCAATCCATATTTTGGTTCCTCAGCCCGATTATTGGTGCCTCAGCCTATGTTTGGGTCCCTCAGATCATTTTTGGTTTTCCTCAATCCATTTTCGGGTTCTTCAGTCTTTTTTGGGGTTCCTCAATCCATTTTTGGGTTTCCCAACCCATTTTTGCGTTTCTCAGTCTATCTTTGGGTTCCTTGATCCATTATTGTGTCCTTCAGTCAATTTTTGGTTTTCTCAATCCATTTTTGGGGTTCCTCAATTTATTTTTGGATCCCTCATCCCATTTTTGGGTACTTCAATCCATTTTAGGATCCCTCAGCCCATTTTGGAGTCCCTCAACACATTTTTGGGTTTCTGAGTTCATTTCTGGGTCCGTCAAACCATTTTTGGTTTCTCACCCGTTTTTGGGTTCCTCAATCCATTTTTGGGTTTCCCAGCCCATTTTTGCGTTTCTCAGTCTATCTTTGGGTTCCTTGATCCATTATTGTGTCCTTCAGTCAATTTTTGGGTTTCTCAATCCATTTTTGGGGTTCCTCAATTTATTTTTGGATCCCTCATCCCATTTTTGGGTACTTCAATCCATTTTAGGATCCCTCAGCCCATTTTGGAGTCCCTCAGCACATTTTTGGGTTTCTGAGTTCATTTCTGGGTCCGTCAAACCATTTTTGGTTTCTCACCCGTTTTTGGGTTCCTCAATACTTCTTTGGGTCCCACAGCCCATTTTTGGTTTTCCCAGCCAATTTTTGGGTTTCCCAGCCCATTTTTGCCTTTCTCAGACTATTTTTTGGTTTCCTCGATTCATTTTTTTTGTCCTTAGGTCAATTTTTGGGTTCGTCAACACATTTTTGGGGTTTCTCAATCCATTTTTTGGTTTCCAAGCCCATTTCTGGGTTCCTCAATCCATTTTTGGGTACCTCAATCCATTTTAGGATCTCTCAGCTCATTTTGGAGTACCTCAGCACATTTTCGCGTCCTTGAGTTCATTTTTGGGACCGTCAAACCATTTTTGGTTTTCTCACCCATTTTTGGGTTCCTCAATCCATTTTTTTGAGTTTCTCAATCCATTTTTTAATTCCTCAGTCCATTTTTGGGTTCCTTCAGTCCATTTTTCTGTCCCTCAGCCCATTTTGTTTTCCCTCAACCATTTTTGTTTTTTCCAATACATTTTTGGGTCCCTCAGCCAATTTTTGGGTTCCTCAATCCATGTTGTAGTCCCTCAGCCCATTTTTGGGTTCCTCAATCCGTTTTTGGGTCCCTCAGCCCATTTCTGGGTTCCTCAATTCACTTTTGGTTTTCTCAATCAATTTCTTGGTTTCTCAGCCTATTTTCGTGTTCTTCAATCCATTTTTTGATTCTTCAGCCCATTTTTGGTGTTCCTCAATCCATTTTTTTATTTCTCCATCCAATTTTGGGTTTCTCATCTCATTTTTGAGTTCCTAAATGCATTTTTGTGTCTTTAAGTCCCTTTTTGGTTTCCTCAATCCATTTTTGGGTTCCTCAGCCCATTTTTGGTCCCTCAGCCTATGTTTGGGTCCCTCAGATCATTTTTTGTTTTCCTCAATCCATTTTTGAGGGTCCGCATCCCATTTTACGGTTCCTCAATCCATTTTGGGATTCCTCAATCCATTTTTTGGTTTCTCAGTCCATTTTTGAGTTCTTCAATCCATTTTTGGGTTCCTCAATCCATGTCTTGGTCACTCCGCCCATTTTTGGGTTTCTCAGCCTATTTTTGGATTCCTCAAACCGTTTTTTGTTTTCTCAACCCATTTTTGGTTCCTCAGTCCATTTTTGGGTTCCTCAATACATTTTTTGGGCCCCGCAGCCTATTTTTGGTCCCTCAGCCCATTGTTGGTGTTCCTCAATGCATTTTGGGGTTTCCCAGCCCATTTTTTGTGTTTCTCAGTCCATTTTGGGGTTTCTCAATCCATTTTTGAATTCCTTAGTCCGTTCTTGGGTTTCTCAGCCAATTTTTGGGTTCCTCAATCCATTTTAGGTTTTCCCAGGCCATTTTTTGTTTCTCAGTCTGTTTTTGAGTTTCCAAGCCCATTTTTGCGTTACCAGCCTGTTTTTGGGTTTCTCAATCAATTTTTTTGTTTCTTAATCCATTTTTGGTTTCCTCAGGGCATTTTTGTGTTTCTCAAACCATTTTTGGTTTCCTCAGTCCATTTTTATATCCTCAATCCATTTTTGGTTCCCTCAGACCATTTTTGGTTTTCTCAATCCATTTTCAGGTTCTTCTGTCTATTTTTGAGTTCCTCAAACCATTTTTTGGTTTCCCAGACCATTTTTGGGTTCCTCATCTCTTTTTTGAGTTCCTAAATCCATTTTTGCATCTTTCAATCCCTTTTTGGTTTGCTCAATCCATATTTTGGTTCCTCAGCCCGATTATTGGTGCCTCAGCCTATGTTTGGGTCCCTCAGATCATTTTTGGTTTTCCTCAATCCATTTTTGAGGTCCCACATCCTATTTTTGGGTTCCTCAATCATTTTGGTGTTCCTCAATCCATTTTTTGAATTCTCAATCCATTTTTGGATTTCTCATCTCTTTTTTGAGGTCCTAAATCCATTTTTGCGTCTTTCAATCCCTTTTTGGTTTCCTCAATCCATATTTTGGTCCACAGCCTATGTTTGAGTCCCTCAGATCATTTTTGGTTTTCCTCAATCCATTTTCGGGTTCTTCAGTCTTTTTTGGGGTTCCTCAATCCATTTTTGGGTTTCCCAGCCCATTTTTGCGTTTCTCAGTCTATCTTTGGGTTCCTTGATCCATTATTGTGTCCTTCAGTCAATTTTTGGGTTTCTCAATCCATTTTTGGGGTTCCTCAATTTATTTTTGGATCCCTCATCCCATTTTTGGGTACTTCAATCCATTTTAGGATCCCTCAGCCCATTTTGGAGTCCCTCAGCACATTTTTGGGTTTCTGAGTTCATTTCTGGGTCCGTCAAACCATTTTTGGTTTCTCACCCGTTTTTGGGTTCCTCAATACTTCTTTGGGTCCCACAGCCCATTTTTGGTTTTCCCAGCCAATTTTTGGGTTTCCCAGCCCATTTTTGCCTTTCTCAGACTATTTTTTGGTTTCCTCGATTCATTTTTTTTGTCCTTAGGTCAATTTTTGGGTTCGTCAACACATTTTTGGGGTTTCTCAATCCATTTTTTGGTTTCCAAGCCCATTTCTGGGTTCCTCAATCCATTTTTGGGTACCTCAATCCATTTTAGGATCTCTCAGCTCATTTTGGAGTACCTCAGCACATTTTCGCGTCCTTGAGTTCATTTTTGGGACCGTCAAACCATTTTTGGTTTTCTCACCCATTTTTGGGTTCCTCAATCCATTTTTTGGAGTTTCTCAATCCATTTTTTAATGCCTCAGTCCATTTTTGGGTTCCTTCAGTCCATTTTTCTGTCCCTCAGCCCATTTTGTTTTCCCTCAATCATTTTTGTTTTTTCCAATACATTTTTGGGTCCCTCAGCCAATTTTTGGGTTCCTCAATCCAGTTTTTAGTCCCTCAGCCCATTTTTGTGTTCCTCAATCCATTTTTGGGTCCCTCAGCCCATTTCTGGGTTCCTCAATTCACTTTTGGTTTTCTCAATCAATTTCTTGGTTTCTCAGCCTATTTTCGTGTTCTTCAATCCATTTTTTGATTCTTCAGCCCATTTTTGGTGTTCCTCAATCCATGTCTTGGTCACTCCGCCCATTTTGGGGTTTCTCAGCCGATTTTTGGATTCCTCAAACCATTTTTTTTTTCTCAACCCATTTTTGGGTTCCTCAGTCCATTTTTGGGTTCCTCAATACATTTTTTGGGCCCCGCAGCCTAGTTTTGGTCCCTCAGCCCATTGTTGGTGTTCCTCAATGCATTTTGGGGTTTCCCAGCCCATTTTTGTGTTTCTCAGTCCATTTTGGGCTTTCTCAATCCATTTTTGAATTCCTCAGTCCGTTCTTGGGTTTCTCAGCCAATTTTTGGGTTCCTCAATCCATTTTAGGTTTTCCGAGGCCATTTTTTGTTTCTCAGTCTGTTTTTGAGTTTCCAAGCCCATTTTTGCGTTACCAGCCTGTTTTGGGTTTCTCAATCAATTTTTTTGTTTCTTAATCCATTTTTGGTTTTCTCAGGGCATTTTTGTGTTTCTCAAACCATTTTTGGTTTCCTCAGTCCATTTTTTATATCCTCAATCCATTTTTGGTTCCCTCAGACCATTTTTGGTTTTCTCAATCCATTTTCAGGTTCTTCTGTCTATTTTTGAGTTCCTCAAACCATTTTTTGGTTTCCCAGACCATTTTTGGGTTCCTCATCTCTTTTTTGAGTTCCTAAATCCATTTTTGCATCTTTCAATCCCTTTTTGGTTTGCTCAATCCATATTTTGGTTCCTCAGCCCGATTATTGGTGCCTCAGCCTATGTTTGGGTCCCTCAGATCATTTTTGGTTTTCCTCAATCCATTTTTGAGGTCCCACATCCTATTTTTGGGTTCCTCAATCATTTTGGTGTTCCTCAATCCATTTTTTGAATTCTCAATCCATTATTGGATTTCTCATCTCTTTTTTGAGGTCCTAAATCCATTTTTGCGTCTTTCAATCCCTTTTTGGTTTCCTCAATCCATATTTTGGTTCCTCAGCCCGATTTTTGGTCCCTCAGCCTATGTTTGAGTCCCTCAGATCATTTTTGGTTTTCCTCAATCCATTTTCGGGTTCTTCAGTCTTTTTTGGGGTTCCTCATTCCATTTTTGGATTTCCCAGCCCATTTTTGCGTTTCTCAGTCTATCTTTGGGTTCCTTGATCCATTATTGTGTCCTTCAGTCAATTTTTGGGTTTCTCAATCCATTTTTGGGGTTCCTCAATTTATTTTTGGATCCCTCATCCCATTTTTGGGTACTTCAATCCATTTTAGGATCCCTCAGCCCATTTTGGAGTCCCTCAGCACATTTTTGGGTTTCTGAGTTCATTTCTGGGTCCGTCAAACCATTTTTGGTTTCTCACCCGTTTTTGGGTTCCTCAATCCATTTTTGGGTTTCCCAGCCCATTTTTGGGTTTCTCAGTCCATTTTTGGGTTCCTCAATACTTTTTTGGGTCCCTCAGCCAATTTTTGGGTTCCTCAATCCATTTTTTAGTCCCTCAGCCCATTTTTGGGTTCCTCAATCCGTTTTTGGGTCCCTCAGCCCATTTCTGGGTTCCTCAATTCACTTTTGGTTTTCTCAATCAATTTCTTGGTTTCTCAGCCTATTTTCGTGTTCTTCAATCCATTTTTTGATTCTTCAGCCCATTTTTGGTGTTCCTCAATCCATTTTTTTATTTCTCCATCCAATTTTGGGTTTCTCATCTCATTTTTGAGTTCCTAAATGCATTTTTGTGTCTTTAAGTCCCTTTTTGGTTTCCTCAATCCATTTTTGGGTTCCTCAGCCCATTTTTGGTCCCTCAGCCTATGTTTGGGTCCCTCAGATCATTTTTTGTTTTCCTCAATCCATTTTTGAGGGTCCGCATCCCATTTTACGGTTCCTCAAACCATTTTGGGATTCCTCAATCCATTTTTTGGTTTCTCAGTCCATTTTTGAGTTCTTCAATCCATTTTTGGGTTCCTCAATCCATGTCTTGGTCACTCCGCCCATTTTTGGGTTTCTCAGCCTATTTTTGGATTCCTCAAACCGTTTTTGGGTTCCTCAGTCCATTTTTGGGTTCCTCAGTCCATTTTTGGGTTCCTCAATACATTTTTTGGGCCCCGCAGCCTAGTTTTGGTCCCTCAGCCCATTGTTGGTGTTCCTCAATGCATTTTGGGGTTTCCCAGCCCATTTTTGTGTTTCTCAGTCCATTTTGGGGTTTCTCAATCCATTTTTGAATTCCTCAGTCCGTTCTTGGGTTTCTCAGCCAATTTTTGGGTTCCTCAATCCATTTTAGGTTTTCCCAGGCCATTTTTTGTTTCTCAGTCTGTTTTTGAGTTTCCAAGACCATTTTTTGCGTTACCAGCCTGTTTTTGGGTTTCTCAATCAATTTTTTTGTTTCTTAATCCATTTTTGGTTTCCTCAGGGCATTTTTGTGTTTCTCAAACCATTTTTGGTTTCCTCAGTCCGTTTTTTATATCCTCAATCCATTTTTGGTTCCCTCAGACCATTTTTGGTTTTCTCAATCCATTTTCAGGTTCTTCTGTCTATTTTTGAGTTCCTCAAACCATTTTTTGGTTTCCCAGACCATTTTTGGGTTCCTCAACTCTTTTTTGAATTCCTAAATCCATTCTTGCATCTTTCAATCCCTTTTTGGTTTGCTCAATCCATATTTTGGTTCCTCAGCCCGATTATTGGTGCCTCAGCCTATGTTTGGGTCCCTCAGATCATTTTTGGTTTTCCTCAATCCATTTTCGGGTTCTTCAGTCTTTTTTGGGGTTCCTCAATCCATTTTTGGGTTTCCCAACCCATTTTTGCGTTTCTCAGTCTATCTTTGGGTTCCTTGATCCATTATTGTGTCCTTCAGTCAATTTTTGGGTTTCTCAATCCATTTTTGGGGTTCCTCAATTTATTTTTGGATCCCTCATCCCATTTTTGGGTACTTCAATCCATTTTAGGATCCCTCAGCCCATTTTGGAGTCCCTCAACACATTTTTGGGTTTCTGAGTTCATTTCTGGGTCCGTCAAACCATTTTTGGTCTCTCACCCGTTTTTGGGTTCCTCAATCCATTTTTGGGTTTCCCAGCCCATTTTTGCGTTTCTCAGTCTATCTTTGGGTTCCTTGATCCATTATTGTGTCCTTCAGTCAATTTTTGGGTTTCTCAATCCATTTTTGGGGTTCCTCAATTTATTTTTGGATCCCTCATCCCATTTTTGGGTACTTCAATCCATTTTAGGATCCCTCAGCCCATTTTGGAGTCCCTCAGCACATTTTTGGGTTTCTGAGTTCATTTCTGGGTCCGTCAAACCATTTTTGGTTTCTCACCCGTTTTTGGGTTCCTCAATACTTCTTTGGGTCCCACAGCCCATTTTTGGTTTTCCCAGCCAATTTTTGGGTTTCCCAGCCCATTTTTGCCTTTCTCAGACTATTTTTTGGTTTCCTCGATTCATTTTTTTTGTCCTTAGGTCAATTTTTGGGTTCGTCAACACATTTTTGGGGTTTCTCAATCCATTTTTTGGTTTCCAAGCCCATTTCTGGGTTCCTCAATCCATTTTTGGGTACCTCAATCCATTTTAGGATCTCTCAGCTCATTTTGGAGTACCTCAGCACATTTTCGCGTCCTTGAGTTCATTTTTGGGACCGTCAAACCATTTTTGGTTTTCTCACCCATTTTTGGGTTCCTCAATCCATTTTTTTGAGTTTCTCAATCCATTTTTTAATTCCTCAGTCCATTTTTGGGTTCCTTCAGTCCATTTTTCTGTCCCTCAGCCCATTTTGTTTTCCCTCAACCATTTTTGTTTTTTCCAATACATTTTTGGGTCCCTCAGCCAATTTTTGGGTTCCTCAATCCATGTTGTAGTCCCTCAGCCCATTTTTGGGTTCCTCAATCCGTTTTTGGGTCCCTCAGCCCATTTCTGGGTTCCTCAATTCACTTTTGGTTTTCTCAATCAATTTCTTGGTTTCTCAGCCTATTTTCGTGTTCTTCAATCCATTTTTTGATTCTTCAGCCCATTTTTGGTGTTCCTCAATCCATTTTTTTATTTCTCCATCCAATTTTGGGTTTCTCATCTCATTTTTGAGTTCCTAAATGCATTTTTGTGTCTTTAAGTCCCTTTTTGGTTTCCTCAATCCATTTTTGGGTTCCTCAGCCCATTTTTGGTCCCTCAGCCTATGTTTGGGTCCCTCAGATCATTTTTTGTTTTCCTCAATCCATTTTTGAGGGTCCGCATCCCATTTTACGGTTCCTCAATCCATTTTGGGATTCCTCAATCCATTTTTTGGTTTCTCAGTCCATTTTTGAGTTCTTCAATCCATTTTTGGGTTCCTCAATCCATGTCTTGGTCACTCCGCCCATTTTTGGGTTTCTCAGCCTATTTTTGGATTCCTCAAACCGTTTTTTGTTTTCTCAACCCATTTTTGGGTTCCTCAGTCCATTTTTGGGTTCCTCAATACATTTTTTGGGCCCCGCAGCCTATTTTTGGTCCCTCAGCCCATTGTTGGTGTTCCTCAATGCATTTTGGGGTTTCCCAGCCCATTTTTTGTGTTTCTCAGTCCATTTTGGGGTTTCTCAATCCATTTTTGAATTCCTTAGTCCGTTCTTGGGTTTCTCAGCCAATTTTTGGGTTCCTCAATCCATTTTAGGTTTTCCCAGGCCATTTTTTGTTTCTCAGTCTGTTTTTGAGTTTCCAAGCCCATTTTTGCGTTACCAGCCTGTTTTTGGGTTTCTCAATCAATTTTTTTGTTTCTTAATCCATTTTTGGTTTCCTCAGGGCATTTTTGTGTTTCTCAAACCATTTTTGGTTTCCTCAGTCCATTTTTATATCCTCAATCCATTTTTGGTTCCCTCAGACCATTTTTGGTTTTCTCAATCCATTTTCAGGTTCTTCTGTCTATTTTTGAGTTCCTCAAACCATTTTTTGGTTTCCCAGACCATTTTTGGGTTCCTCATCTCTTTTTTGAGTTCCTAAATCCATTTTTGCATCTTTCAATCCCTTTTTGGTTTGCTCAATCCATATTTTGGTTCCTCAGCCCGATTATTGGTGCCTCAGCCTATGTTTGGGTCCCTCAGATCATTTTTGGTTTTCCTCAATCCATTTTTGAGGTCCCACATCCTATTTTTGGGTTCCTCAATCATTTTGGTGTTCCTCAATCCATTTTTTGAATTCTCAATCCATTTTTGGATTTCTCATCTCTTTTTTGAGGTCCTAAATCCATTTTTGCGTCTTTCAATCCCTTTTTGGTTTCCTCAATCCATATTTTGGTTCCTCAGCCCGATTTTTGGTCCCTCAGCCTATGTTTGAGTCCCTCAGATCATTTTTGGTTTTCCTCAATCCATTTTCGGGTTCTTCAGTCTTTTTTGGGGTTCCTCATTCCATTTTTGGGTTTCCCAGCACATTTTTGCGTTTCTCCGTCTATCTTTGGGTTCCTTGATCCATTATTGTGTCCTTCAGTCAATTTTGGGGTTTCTCAATCCATTTTTGGGGTTCCTCAATTTATTTTTGGATCCCTCATCCCATTTTTGGGTACTTCAATCCATTTTAGGATCCCTCAGCCCATTTTGGAGTCCCTCAGCACATTTTTGGGTTTCTGAGTTCATTTCTGGGTCCGTCAAACCATTTTTGGTTTCTCACCCGTTTTTGGGTTCCTCAATCCATTTTTGGGTTTCCCAGCCCATTTTTGGGTTTCTCAGTCCATTTTTGGGTTCCTCAATACTTTTTTGGGTCCCACAGCCCATTTTTGGTTTTCCCAGCCCATTTTTGCCTTTCTCAGACTATTTTTTGGTTTCCTCGATTCATTTTTTTTGTCCTTAGGTCAATTTTTGGGTTCGTCAACACATTTTTGGGGTTTCTCAATCCATTTTTTGGTTTCCAAGCCCATTTCTGGGTTCCTCAATCCATTTTTGGGTACCTCAATCCATTTTAGGATCTCTCAGCTCATTTTGGAGTACCTCAGCACATTTTCGCGTCCTTGAGTTCATTTTTGGGACCGTCAAACCATTTTTGGTTTTCTCACCCATTTTTGGGTTCCTCAATCCATTTTTTGGAGTTTCTCAATCCATTTTTTAATTCCTCAGTCCATTTTTGGGTTCCTTCAGTCCATTTTTCTGTCCCTCAGCCCATTTTGTTTTCCCTCAACCATTTTTGTTTTTTCCAATACATTTTTGGGTCCCTCAGCCAATTTTTGGGTTCCTCAATCCATGTTGTAGTCCCTCAGCCCATTTTTGGGTTCCTCAATCCGTTTTTGGGTCCCTCAGCCCATTTCTGGGTTCCTCAATTCACTTTTGGTTTTCTCAATCAATTTCTTGGTTTCTCAGCCTATTTTCGTGTTCTTCAATCCATTTTTTGATTCTTCAGCCCATTTTTGGTGTTCCTCAATCCATTTTTTTATTTCTCCATCCAATTTTGGGTTTCTCATCTCAGTTTTGAGTTCCTAAATGCATTTTTGTGTCTTTAAGTCCCTTTTTGGTTTCCTCAATCCATTTTTGGGTTCCTCAGCCCATTTTTGGTCCCTCAGCCTATGTTTGGGTCCCTCAGATCATTTTTTGTTTTCCTCAATCCATTTTTGAGGGTCCGCATCCCATTTTACGGTTCCTCAATCCATTTTGGGATTCCTCAATCCATTTTTTGGTTTCTCAGTCCATTTTTGAGTTCTTCAATCCATTTTTGGGTTCCTCAATCCATGTCTTGGTCACTCCGCCCATTTTTGGGTTTCTCAGCCTATTTTTGGATTCCTCAAACCGTTTTTTGTTTTCTCAACCCATTTTTGGGTTCCTCAGTCCATTTTTGGGTTCCTCAATACATTTTTTGGGCCCCGCAGCCTATTTTTGGTCCCTCAGCCCATTGTTGGTGTTCCTCAATGCATTTTGGGGTTTCCCAGCCCATTTTTGTGTTTCTCAGTCCATTTTGGGGTTTCTCAATCCATTTTTGAATTCCTCAGTCCGTTCTTGGGTTTCTCAGCCAATTTTTGGGTTCCTCAATCCATTTTAGGTTTTCCCAGGCCATTTTTTGTTTCTCAGTCTGTTTTTGAGTTTCCAAGCCCATTTTTGCGTTACCAGCCTGTTTTTGGGTTTCTCAATCAATTTTTTTGTTTCTTAATCCATTTTTGGTTTCCTCAGGGCATTTTTGTGTTTCTCAAACCATTTTTGGTTTCCTCAGTCCATTTTTATATCCTCAATCCATTTTTGGTTCCCTCAGACCATTTTTGGTTTTCTCAATCCATTTTCAGGTTCTTCTGTCTATTTTTGAGTTCCTCAAACCATTTTTTGGTTTCCCAGACCATTTTTGGGTTCCTCATCTCTTTTTTGAGTTCCTAAATCCATTTTTGCATCTTTCAATCCCTTTTTGGTTTGCTCAATCCATATTTTGGTTCCTCAGCCCGATTATTGGTGCCTCAGCCTATGTTTGGGTCCCTCAGATCATTTTTGGTTTTCCTCAATCCATTTTTGAGGTCCCACATCCTATTTTTGGGTTCCTCAATCATTTTGGTGTTCCTCAATCCATTTTTTGAATTCTCAATCCATTTTTGGATTTCTCATCTCTTTTTTGAGGTCCTAAATCCATTTTTGCGTCTTTCAATCCCTTTTTGGTTTCCTCAATCCATATTTTGGTTCCTCAGCCCGATTTTTGGTCCCTCAGCCTATGTTTGAGTCCCTCAGATCATTTTTGGTTTTCCTCAATCCATTTTCGGGTTCTTCAGTCTTTTTTGGGGTTCCTCATTCCATTTTTGGGTTTCCCAGCACATTTTTGCGTTTCTCCGTCTATCTTTGGGTTCCTTGATCCATTATTGTGTCCTTCAGTCAATTTTTGGGTTTCTCAATCCATTTTTGGGGTTCCTCAATTTATTTTTGGATCCCTCATCCCATTTTTGGGTACTTCAATCCATTTTAGGATCCCTCAGCCCATTTTGGAGTCCCTCAGCACATTTTTGGGTTTCTGAGTTCATTTCTGGGTCCGTCAAACCATTTTTGGTTTCTCACCCGTTTTTGGGTTCCTCAATCCATTTTTGGGTTTCCCAGCCCATTTTTGGGTTTCTCAGTCCATTTTTGGGTTCCTCAATACTTTTTTGGGTCCCACAGCCCATTTTTGGTTTTCCCAGCCCATTTTTGCCTTTCTCAGACTATTTTTTGGTTTCCTCGATTCATTTTTTTTGTCCTTAGGTCAATTTTTGGGTTCGTCAACACATTTTTGGGGTTTCTCAATCCATTTTTTGGTTTCCAAGCCCATTTCTGGGTTCCTCAATCCATTTTTGGGTACCTCAATCCATTTTAGGATCTCTCAGCTCATTTTGGAGTACCTCAGCACATTTTCGCGTCCTTGAGTTCATTTTTGGGACCGTCAAACCATTTTTGGTTTTCTCACCCATTTTTGGGTTCCTCAATCCATTTTTTTGAGTTTCTCAATCCATTTTTTAATTCCTCAGTCCATTTTTGGGTTCCTTCAGTCCATTTTTCTGTCCCTCAGCCCATTTTGTTTTCCCTCAACCATTTTTTTTTTTCCCAATACATTTTTGGGTCCCTCAGCCAATTTTTGGGTTCCTCAATCCATTTTTTAGTCCCTCAGCCCATTTTTGGGTTCCTCAATCCGTTTTTGGGTCCCTCAGCCCATTTCTGGGTTCCTCAATTCACTTTTGGTTTTCTCAATCAATTTCTTGGTTTCTCAGCCTATTTTCGTGTTCTTCAATCCATTTTTTGATTCTTCAGCCCATTTTTGGTGTTCCTCAATCCATTTTTTTATTTCTCCATCCAATTTTGGGTTTCTCATCTCATTTTTGAGTTCCTAAATGCATTTTTGTGTCTTTAAGTCCCTTTTTGGTTTCCTCAATCCATTTTTGGGTTCCTCAGCCCATTTTTGGTCCCTCAGCCTATGTTTGGGTCCCTCAGATCATTTTTTGTTTTCCTCAATCCATTTTTGAGGGTCCGCATCCCATTTTACGGTTCCTCAATCCATTTTGGGATTCCTCAATCCATTTTTTGGTTTCTCAGTCCATTTTTGAGTTCTTCAACCCATTTTTGGGTTCCTCAATCCATGTCTTGGTCACTCCGCCCATTTTTGGGTTTCTCAGCCTATTTTTGGATTCCTCAAACCATTTTTTGTTTTCTCAACCCATTTTTGGGTTCCTCAGTCCATTTTTGGGTTCCTCAATACATTTTTTGGGCCCCGCAGCCTAGTTTTGGTCCCTCAGCCCATTGTTGGTGTTCCTCAATGCATTTTGGGGTTTCCCAGCCCATTTTTGTGTTTCTCAGTCCATTTTGGGGTTTCTCAATCCATTTTTGAATTCCTCAGTCCGTTCTTGGGTTTCTCAGCCAATTTTTGGGTTCCTCAATCCATTTTAGGTTTTCCCAGGCCATTTTTTGTTTCTCAGTCTGTTTTTGAGTTTCCAAGCCCATTTTTGCGTTACCAAGCCTGTTTTGGGGTTTCTCAATCAATTTTTTTGTTTCTTAATCCATTTTTGGTTTCCTCAGGGCATTTTTGTGTTTCTCAAACCATTTTTGGTTTCCTCAGTCCGTTTTTTATATCCTCAATCCATTTTTGGTTCCCTCAGACCATTTTTGGTTTTCTCAATCCATTTTCAGGTTCTTCTGTCTATTTTTGAGTTCCTCAAACCATTTTTTGGTTTCCCAGACCATTTTTGGGTTCCTCATCTCTTTTTTGAGTTCCTAAATCCATTTTTGCATCTTTCAATCCCTTTTTGGTTTGCTCAATCCATATTTTGGTTCCTCAGCCCGATTATTGGTGCCTCAGCCTATGTTTGGGTCCCTCAGATCATTTTTGGTTTTCCTCAATCCATTTTCGGGTTCTTCAGTCTTTTTTGGGGTTCCTCAATCCATTTTTGGGTTTCCCAGCCCATTTTTGCGTTTTTCAGTCTATCTTTGGGTTCCTTGATCCATTATTGTGTCCTTCAGTCAATTTTTGGGTTTCTCAATCCATTTTTGGGGTTCCTCAATTTATTTTTGGATCCCTCATCCCATTTTTGGGTACTTCAATCCATTTTAGGATCCCTCAGCCCATTTTGGAGTCCCTCAACACATTTTTGGGTTTCTGAGTTCATTTCTGGGTCCGTCAAACCATTTTTGGTTTCTCACCCGTTTTTGGGTTCCTCAATCCATTTTTGGGTTTCCCAGCCCATTTTTGCGTTTCTCAGTCTATCTTTGGGTTCCTTGATCCATTATTGTGTCCTTCAGTCAATTTTTGGGTTTCTCAATCCATTTTTGGGGTTCCTCAATTTATTTTTGGATCCCTCATCCCATTTTTGGGTACTTCAATCCATTTTAGGATCCCTCAGCCCATTTTGGAGTCCCTCAGCACATTTTTGGGTTTCTGAGTTCATTTCTGGGTCCGTCAAACCATTTTTGGTTTCTCACCCGTTTTTGGGTTCCTCAATCCATTTTTGGGTTTCCCAGCCCATTTTTGGGTTTCTCAGTCCATTTTTGGGTTCCTCAATACTTTTTTGGGTCCCACAGCCCATTTTTGGTTTTCCCAGCCAATTTTTGGGTTTCCCAGCCCATTTTTGCCTTTCTCAGACTATTTTTTGGTTTCCTCGATTCATTTTTTTTGTCCTTAGGTCAATTTTTGGGTTCGTCAACACATTTTTGGGGTTTCTCAATCCATTTTTTGGTTTCCAAGCCCATTTCTGGGTTCCTCAATCCATTTTTGGGTACCTCAATCCATTTTAGGATCTCTCAGCTCATTTTGGAGTACCTCAGCACATTTTCGCGTCCTTGAGTTCATTTTTGGGACCGTCAAACCATTTTTGGTTTTCTCACCCATTTTTGGGTTCCTCAATCCATGTTGTAGTCCCTCAGCCCATTTTTGGGTTCCTCAATCCGTTTTTGGGTCCCTCAGCCCATTTCTGGGTTCCTCAATTCACTTTTGGTTTTCTCAATCAATTTCTTGGTTTCTCAGCCTATTTTCGTGTTCTTCAATCCATTTTTTGATTCTTCAGCCCATTTTTGGTGTTCCTCAATCCATTTTTTTATTTCTCCATCCAATTTTGGGTTTCTCATCTCATTTTTGAGTTCCTAAATGCATTTTTGTGTCTTTAAGTCCCTTTTTGGTTTCCTCAATCCATTTTTGGGTTCCTCAGCCCATTTTTGGTCCCTCAGCCTATGTTTGGGTCCCTCAGATCATTTTTTGTTTTCCTCAATCCATTTTTGAGGGTCCGCATCCCATTTTACGGTTCCTCAATCCATTTTGGGATTCCTCAATCCATTTTTTGGTTTCTCAGTCCATTTTTGAGTTCTTCAATCCATTTTTGGGTTCCTCAATCCATGTCTTGGTCACTCCGCCCATTTTTGGGTTTCTCAGCCTATTTTTGGATTCCTCAAACCGTTTTTTGTTTTCTCAACCCATTTTTGGGTTCCTCAGTCCATTTTTGGGTTCCTCAATACATTTTTTGGGCCCCGCAGCCTATTTTTGGTCCCTCAGCCCATTGTTGGTGTTCCTCAATGCATTTTGGGGTTTCCCAGCCCATTTTTGTGTTTCTCAGTCCATTTTGGGGTTTCTCAATCCATTTTTGAATTCCTCAGTCCGTTCTTGGGTTTCTCAGCCAATTTTTGGGTTCCTCAATCCATTTTAGGTTTTCCCAGGCCATTTTTTGTTTCTCAGTCTGTTTTTGAGTTTCCAAGCCCATTTTTGCGTTACCAGCCTGTTTTTGGGTTTCTCAATCAATTTTTTTGTTTCTTAATCCATTTTTGGTTTCCTCAGGGCATTTTTGTGTTTCTCAATTCATTTTTGGTTCCCTCAGACCATTTTTGGTTTTCTCAATCCATTTTCAGGTTCTTCTGTCTATTTTTGAGTTCCTCAAACCATTTTTTGGTTTCCCAGACCATTTTTGGGTTCCTCATCTCTTTTTTGAGTTCCTAAATCCATTTTTGCATCTTTCAATCCCTTTTTGGTTTGCTCAATCCATATTTTGGTTCCTCAGCCCGATTATTGGTGCCTCAGCCTATGTTTGGGTCCCTCAGATCATTTTTGGTTTTCCTCAATCCATTTTTGAGGTCCCACATCCTATTTTTGGGTTCCTCAATCATTTTGGTGTTCCTCAATCCATTTTTTGAATTCTCAATCCATTTTTGGATTTCTCATCTCTTTTTTGAGGTCCTAAATCCATTTTTGCGTCTTTCAATCCCTTTTTGGTTTCCTCAATCCATATTTTGGTTCCTCAGCCCGATTTTTGGTCCCTCAGCCTATGTTTGAGTCCCTCAGATCATTTTTGGTTTTCCTCAATCCATTTTCGGGTTCTTCAGTCTTTTTTGGGGTTCCTCATTCCATTTTTGGGTTTCCCAGCACATTTTTGCGTTTCTCCGTCTATCTTTGGGTTCCTTGATCCATTATTGTGTCCTTCAGTCAATTTTTGGGTTTCTCAATCCATTTTTGGGGTTCCTCAATTTATTTTTGGATCCCTCATCCCATTTTTGGGTACTTCAATCCATTTTAGGATCCCTCAGCCCATTTTGGAGTCCCTCAGCACATTTTTGGGTTTCTGAGTTCATTTCTGGGTCCGTCAAACCATTTTTGGTTTCTCACCCGTTTTTGGGTTCCTCAATCCATTTTTGGGTTTCCCAGCCCATTTTTGGGTTTCTCAGTCCATTTTTGGGTTCCTCAATACTTTTTTGGGTCCCACAGCCCATTTTTGGTTTTCCCAGCCCATTTTTGCCTTTCTCAGACTATTTTTTGGTTTCCTCGATTCATTTTTTTTGTCCTTAGGTCAATTTTTGGGTTCGTCAACACATTTTTGGGGTTTCTCAATCCATTTTTTGGTTTCCAAGCCCATTTCTGGGTTCCTCAATCCATTTTTGGGTACCTCAATCCATTTTAGGATCTCTCAGCTCATTTTGGAGTACCTCAGCACATTTTCGCGTCCTTGAGTTCATTTTTGGGACCGTCAAACCATTTTTGGTTTTCTCACCCATTTTTGGGTTCCTCAATCCATTTTTTTGAGTTTCTCAATCCATTTTTTAATTCCTCAGTCCATTTTTGGGTTCCTTCAGTCCATTTTTCTGTCCCTCAGCCCATTTTGTTTTCCCTCAACCATTTTTTTTTTTCCCAATACATTTTTGGGTCCCTCAGCCAATTTTTGGGTTCCTCAATCCATTTTTTAGTCCCTCAGCCCATTTTTGGGTTCCTCAATCCGTTTTT
The DNA here is from genome assembly GCA_033558185.1 of Dromococcyx pavoninus. Classification (NCBI taxonomy): domain Eukaryota; kingdom Metazoa; phylum Chordata; class Aves; order Cuculiformes; family Neomorphidae; genus Dromococcyx; species Dromococcyx pavoninus. The sequence goes on from JAUMJL010001865.1 coordinate 20,319, forward strand.
GGGTCCCTCAGCCCATTTCTGGGTTCCTCAATTCACTTTTGGTTTTCTCAATCAATTTCTTGGTTTCTCAGCCTATTTTCGTGTTCTTCAATCCATTTTTTGATTCTTCAGCCCATTTTTGGTGTTCCTCAATCCATTTTTTTATTTCTCCATCCAATTTTGGGTTTCTCATCTCATTTTTGAGTTCCTAAATGCATTTTTGTGTCTTTAAGTCCCTTTTTGGTTTCCTCAATCCATTTTTGGGTTCCTCAGCCCATTTTTGGTCCCTCAGCCTATGTTTGGGTCCCTCAGATCATTTTTTGTTTTCCTCAATCCATTTTTGAGGGTCCGCATCCCATTTTACGGTTCCTCAATCCATTTTGGGATTCCTCAATCCATTTTTTGGTTTCTCAGTCCATTTTTGAGTTCTTCAACCCATTTTTGGGTTCCTCAATCCATGTCTTGGTCACTCCGCCCATTTTTGGGTTTCTCAGCCTATTTTTGGATTCCTCAAACCATTTTTTGTTTTCTCAACCCATTTTTGGGTTCCTCAGTCCATTTTTGGGTTCCTCAATACATTTTTTGGGCCCCGCAGCCTAGTTTTGGTCCCTCAGCCCATTGTTGGTGTTCCTCAATGCATTTTGGTGTTTCCCAGCCCATTTTTGTGTTTCTCAGTCCATTTTGGGGTTTCTCAATCCATTTTTGAATTCCTCAGTCCGTTCTTGGGTTTCTCAGCCAATTTTTGGGTTCCTCAATCCATTTTAGGTTTTCCCAGGCCATTTTTTGTTTCTCAGTCTGTTTTTGAGTTTCCAAGCCCATTTTTGCGTTACCAAGCCTGTTTTGGGGTTTCTCAATCAATTTTTTTGTTTCTTAATCCATTTTTGGTTTCCTCAGGGCATTTTTGTGTTTCTCAAACCATTTTTGGTTTCCTCAGTCCGTTTTTTATATCCTCAATCCATTTTTGGTTCCCTCAGACCATTTTTGGTTTTCTCAATCCATTTTCAGGTTCTTCTGTCTATTTTTGAGTTCCTCAAACCATTTTTTGGTTTCCCAGACCATTTTTGGGTTCCTCATCTCTTTTTTGAGTTCCTAAATCCATTTTTGCATCTTTCAATCCCTTTTTGGTTTGCTCAATCCATATTTTGGTTCCTCAGCCCGATTATTGGTGCCTCAGCCTATGTTTGGGTCCCTCAGATCATTTTTGGTTTTCCTCAATCCATTTTCGGGTTCTTCAGTCTTTTTTGGGGTTCCTCAATCCATTTTTGGGTTTCCCAGCCCATTTTTGCGTTTTTCAGTCTATCTTTGGGTTCCTTGATCCATTATTGTGTCCTTCAGTCAATTTTTGGGTTTCTCAATCCATTTTTGGGGTTCCTCAATTTATTTTTGGATCCCTCATCCCATTTATGGGTACTTCAATCCATTTTAGGATCCCTCAGCCCATTTTGGAGTCCCTCAACACATTTTTGGGTTTCTGAGTTCATTTCTGGGTCCGTCAAACCATTTTTGGTTTCTCACCCGTTTTTGGGTTCCTCAATCCATTTTTGGGTTTCCCAGCCCATTTTTGCGTTTCTCAGTCTATCTTTGGGTTCCTTGATCCATTATTGTGTCCTTCAGTCAATTTTTGGGTTTCTCAATCCATTTTTGGGGTTCCTCAATTTATTTTTGGATCCCTCATCCCATTTTTGGGTACTTCAATCCATTTTAGGATCCCTCAGCCCATTTTGGAGTCCCTCAGCACATTTTTGGGTTTCTGAGTTCATTTCTGGGTCCGTCAAACCATTTTTGGTTTCTCACCCGTTTTTGGGTTCCTCAATCCATTTTTGGGTTTCCCAGCCCATTTTTGGGTTTCTCAGTCCATTTTTGGGTTCCTCAATACTTTTTTGGGTCCCACAGCCCATTTTTGGTTTTCCCAGCCAATTTTTGGTTTTCCCAGCCCATTTTTGCCTTTCTCAGACTATTTTTTGGTTTCCTCGATTCATTTTTTTTGTCCTTAGGTCAATTTTGGGTTCGTCAACACATTTTTGGGGTTTCTCAATCCATTTTTTGGTTTCCAAGCCCATTTCTGGGTTCCTCAATCCATTTTTGGGTACCTCAATCCATTTTAGGATCTCTCAGCTCATTTTGGAGTACCTCAGCACATTTTCGCGTCCTTGAGTTCATTTTTGGGACCGTCAAACCATTTTTGGTTTTCTCACCCATTTTTGGGTTCCTCAATCCATTTTTTTGAGTTTCTCAATCCATTTTTTAATTCCTCAGTCCATTTTTGGGTTCCTTCAGTCCATTTTTCTGTCCCTCAGCCCATTTTGTTTTCCCTCAACCATTTTTTTTTTTCCCAATACATTTTTGGGTCCCTCAGCCAATTTTTGGGTTCCTCAATCCATTTTTTAGTCCCTCAGCCCATTTTTGGGTTCCTCAATCCGTTTTTGGGTCCCTCAGCCCATTTCTGGGTTCCTCAATTCACTTTTGGTTTTCTCAATCAATTTCTTGGTTTCTCAGCCTATTTTCGTGTTCTTCAATCCATTTTTTGATTCTTCAGCCCATTTTTGGTGTTCCTCAATCCATTTTTTTATTTCTCCATCCAATTTTGGGTTTCTCATCTCATTTTTGAGTTCCTAAATGCATTTTTGTGTCTTTAAGTCCCTTTTTGGTTTCCTCAATCCATTTTTGGGTTCCTCAGCCCATTTTTGGTCCCTCAGCCTATGTTTGGGTCCCTCAGATCATTTTTTGTTTTCCTCAATCCATTTTTGAGGGTCCGCATCCCATTTTACGGTTCCTCAATCCATTTTGGGATTCCTCAATCCATTTTTTGGTTTCTCAGTCCATTTTTGAGTTCTTCAACCCATTTTTGGGTTCCTCAATCCATGTCTTGTTCACTCCGCCCATTTTTAGGTTTCTCAGCCTATTTTTGGATTCCTCAAACCATTTTTTGTTTTCTCAACCCATTTTTGGGTTCCTCAGTCCATTTTTGGGTTCCTCAATACATTTTTTGGGCCCCGCAGCCTAGTTTTGGTCCCTCAGCCCATTGTTGGTGTTCCTCAATGCATTTTGGTGTTTCCCAGCCCATTTTTGTGTTTCTCAGTCCATTTTGGGGTTTCTCAATCCATTTTTGAATTCCTCAGTCCGTTCTTGGGTTTCTCAGCCAATTTTTGGGTTCCTCAATCCATTTTAGGTTTTCCCAGGCCATTTTTTGTTTCTCAGTCTGTTTTTGAGTTTCCAAGCCCATTTTTGCGTTACCAAGCATGTTTTGGGGTTTCTCAATCAATTTTTTTGTTTCTTAATCCATTTTTGGTTTCCTCAGGGCATTTTTGTGTTTCTCAAACCATTTTTGGTTTCCTCAGTCCGTTTTTTATATCCTCAATCCATTTTTGGTTCCCTCAGACCATTTTTGGTTTTCTCAATCCATTTTCAGGTTCTTCTGTCTATTTTTGAGTTCCTCAAACCATTTTTTGGTTTCCCAGACCATTTTTGGGTTCCTCATCTCTTTTTTGAGTTCCTAAATCCATTTTTGCATCTTTCAATCCCTTTTTGGTTTGCTCAATCCATATTTTGGTTCCTCAGCCCGATTATTGGTGCCTCAGCCTATGTTTGGGTCCCTCAGATCATTTTTGGTTTTCCTCAATCCATTTTCGGGTTCTTCAGTCTTTTTTGGGGTTCCTCAATCCATTTTTGGGTTTCCCAGCCCATTTTTGCGTTTTTCAGTCTATCTTTGGGTTCCTTGATCCATTATTGTGTCCTTCAGTCAATTTTTGGGTTTCTCAATCCATTTTTGGGGTTCCTCAATTTATTTTTGGATCCCTCATCCCATTTTTGGGTACTTCAATCCATTTTAGGATCCCTCAGCCCATTTTGGAGTCCCTCAACACATTTTTGGGTTTCTGAGTTCATTTCTGGGTCTGTCAAACCATTTTTGGTTTCTCACCCGTTTTTGGGTTCCTCAATCCATTTTTGGGTTTCCCAGCCCATTTTTGCGTTTCTCAGTCTATCTTTGGGTTCCTTGATCCATTATTGTGTCCTTCAGTCAATTTTTGGGTTTCTCAATCCATTTTTGGGGTTCCTCAATTTATTTTTGGATCCCTCATCCCATTTTTGGGTACTTCAATCCATTTTAGGATCCCTCAGCCCATTTTGGAGTCCCTCAGCACATTTTTGGGTTTCTGAGTTCATTTCTGGGTCCGTCAAACCATTTTTGGTTTCTCACCCGTTTTTGGGTTCCTCAATCCATTTTTGGGTTTCCCAGCCCATTTTTGGGTTTCTCAGTCCATTTTTGGGTTCCTCAATACTTTTTTGGGTCCCACAGCCCATTTTTGGTTTTCCCAGCCAATTTTTGGGTTTCCCAGCCCATTTTTGCCTTTCTCAGACTATTTTTTGGTTTCCTCGATTCATTTTTTTTGTCCTTAGGTCAATTTTTGGGTTCGTCAACACATTTTTGGGGTTTCTCAATCCATTTTTTGGTTTCCAAGCCCATTTCTGGGTTCCTCAATCCATTTTTGGGTACCTCAATCCATTTTAGGATCTCTCAGCTCATTTTGGAGTACCTCAGCACATTTTCGCGTCCTTGAGTTCATTTTTGGGACCGTCAAACCATTTTTGGTTTTCTCACCCATTTTTGGGTTCCTCAATCCATTTTTTTGAGTTTCTCAATCCATTTTTTAATTCCTCAGTCCATTTTTGGGTTCCTTCAGTCCATTTTTCTGTCCCTCAGCCCATTTTGTTTTCCCTCAACCATTTTTTTTTTTTCCAATACATTTTTGGGTCCCTCAGCCAATTTTTGGGTTCCTCAATCCATTTTTTAGTCCCTCAGCCCATTTTTGGGTTCCTCAATCTGTTTTTGGGTCCCTCAGCCCATTTCTGGGTTCCTCAATTCACTTTTGGTTTTCTCAATCAATTTCTTGGTTTCTCAGCCTATTTTCGTGTTCTTCAATCCATTTTTTGATTCTTCAGCCCATTTTTGGTGTTCCTCAATCCATTTTTTTATTTCTCCATCCAATTTTGGGTTTCTCATCTCATTTTTGAGTTCCTAAATGCATTTTTGTGTCTTTAAGTCCCTTTTTGGTTTCCTCAATCCATTTTTGGGTTCCTCAGCCCATTTTTGGTCCCTCAGCCTATGTTTGGGTCCCTCAGATCATTTTTTGTTTTCCTCAATCCATTTTTGAGGGTCCGCATCCCATTTTACGGTTCCTCAATCCATTTTGGGATTCCTCAATCCATTTTTTGGTTTCTCAGTCCATTTTTGAGTTCTTCAATCCATTTTTGGGTTCCTCAATCCATGTCTTGGTCACTCCGCCCATTTTTGGGTTTCTCAGCCTATTTTTGGATTCCTCAAACCATTTTTTGTTTTCTCAACCCATTTTTGGGTTCCTCAGTCCATTTTTGGGTTCCTCAATACATTTTTTGGGCCCCGCAGCCTATTTTTGGTCCCTCAGCCCATTGTTGGTGTTCCTCAATGCATTTTGGGGTTTCCCAGCCCATTTTTGTGTTTCTCAGTCCATTTTGGGGTTTCTCAATCCATTTTTGAATTCCTCAGTCCGTTCTTGGGTTTCTCAGCCAATTTTTGGGTTCCTCAATCCATTTTAGGTTTTCCCAGGCCATTTTTTGTTTCTCAGTCTGTTTTTGAGTTTCCAAGCCCTTTTTTGCGTTACCAGCCTGGTTTATGTTTCTCAATCAATTTTTTTGTTTCTTAATCCATTTTTGGTTTCCTCAGGGCATTTTTGTGTTTCTCAAACCATTTTTGGTTTCCTCAGTCCGTTTTTTATATCCTCAATCCATTTTTGGTTCCCTCAGACCATTTTTGGTTTTCTCAATCCATTTTCAGGTTCTTCTGTCTATTTTTGAGTTCCTCAAACCATTTTTTGGTTTCCCAGACCATTTTTGGGTTCCTCATCTCTTTTTTGAGTTCCTAAATCCATTTTTGCATCTTTCAATCCCTTTTTGGTTTGCTCAATCCATATTTTGGTTCCTCAGCCCGATTATTGGTGCCTCAGCCTATGTTTGGGTCCCTCAGATCATTTTTGGTTTTCCTCAATCCATTTTCGGGTTCTTCAGTCTTTTTTGGGGTTCCTCAATCCTTTTTTGGGTTTCCCAGCCCATTTTTGCGTTTCTCAGTCTATCTTTGGGTTCCTTGATCCATTATTGTGTCCTTCAGTCAATTTTTGGGTTTCTCAATCCATTTTTGGGGTTCCTCAATTTATTTTCGGATCCCTCATCCCATTTTTGGGTACTTCAATCCATTTTAGGATCCCTCAGCCCATTTTGGAGTCCCTCAACACATTTTTGGGTTTCTGAGTTCATTTCTGGGTCCGTCAAACCATTTTTGGTTTCTCACCCGTTTTTGGGTTCCTCAATCCATTTTTGGGTTTCCCAGCCCATTTTTGCGTTTCTCAGTCTATCTTTGGGTTCCTTGATCCATTATTGTGTCCTTCAGTCAATTTTTGGGTTTCTCAATCCATTTTTGGGGTTCCTCAATTTATTTTTGGATCCCTCATCCCATTTTTGGGTACTTCAATCCATTTTAGGATCCCTCAGCCCATTTTGGAGTCCCTCAGCACATTTTTGGGTTTCTGAGTTCATTTCTGGGTCCGTCAAACCATTTTTGGTTTCTCACCCGTTTTTGGGTTCCTCAATACTTCTTTGGGTCCCACAGCCCATTTTTGGTTTTCCCAGCCAATTTTTGGGTTTCCCAGCCCATTTTTGCCTTTCTCAGACTATTTTTTGGTTTCCTCGATTCATTTTTTTTGTCCTTAGGTCAATTTTTGGGTTCGTCAACACATTTTTGGGGTTTCTCAATCCATTTTTTGGTTTCCAAGCCCATTTCTGGGTTCCTCAATCCATTTTTGGGTACCTCAATCCATTTTAGGATCTCTCAGCTCATTTTGGAGTACCTCAGCACATTTTCGCGTCCTTGAGTTCATTTTTGGGACCGTCAAACCATTTTTGGTTTTCTCACCCATTTTTGGGTTCCTCAATCCATTTTTTAGTTTCTCAATCCATTTTTTAATTCCTCAGTCCATTTTTGGGTTCCTTCAGTCCATTTTTCTGTCCCTCAGCCCATATTGTTTTCCCTCAACCATTTTTGTTTTTTCCAATACATTTTTGAGTCCCTCAGCCAATTTTTGGGTTCCTCAATCCAGTTTTTAGTCCCTCAGCCCATTTTTGTGTTCCTCAATCCATTTTCGGGTCCCTCAGCCCATTTCTGGGTTCCTCAATTCACTTTTGGTTTTCTCAATCAATTTCTTGGTTTCTCAGCCTATTTTCGTGTTCTTCAATCCATTTTTTGATTCTTCAGCCCATTTTTGGGTTCCTCAATCCATGTCTTGTTCACTCCGCCCATTTTGGGGTTTCTCAGCCTATTTTTGGATTCCTCAAACCATTTTTTGTTTTCTCAACCCATTTTTGGGTTCCTCAGTCCATTTTTGGGTTCCTCAATACATTTTTTGGGCCCCGCAGCCTAGTTTTGGTCCCTCAGCCCATTGTTGGTGTTCCTCAATGCATTTTGGGGTTTCCCAGCCCATTTTTGTGTTTCTCAGTCCATTTTGGGGTTTCTCAATCCATTTTTGAATTCCTCAGTCCGTTCTTGGGTTTCTCAGCCAATTTTTGGGTTCCTCAATCCATTTTAGGTTTTCCCAGGCCATTTTTTGTTTCTCAGTCTGTTTTTGAGTTTCCAAGCCCATTTTTGCGTTACCAGCCTGTTTTTGGGTTTCTCAATCAATTTTTTTGTTTCTTAATCCATTTTTGGTTTCCTCAGGGCATTTTTGTGTTTCTCAAACCATTTTTGGTTTCCTCAGTCCATTTTTTATATCCTCAATCCATTTTTGGTTCCCTCAGACCATTTTTGGTTTTCTCAATCCATTTTCAGGTTCTTCTGTCTATTTTTGAGTTCCTCAAACCATTTTTTGGTTTCCCAGACCATTTTTGGGTTCCTCATCTCTTTTTTGAGTTCCTAAATCCATTTTTGCATCTTTCAATCCCTTTTTGGTTTGCTCAATCCATATTTTGGTTCCTCAGCCCGATTATTGGTGCCTCAGCCTATGTTTGGGTCCCTCAGATCATTTTTGGTTTTCCTCAATCCATTTTTGAGGTCCCACATCCTATTTTTGGGTTCCTCAATCATTTTGGTGTTCCTCAATCCATTTTTTGAATTCTCAATCCATTTTTGGATTTCTCATCTCTTTTTTGAGGTCCTAAATCCATTTTTGCGTCTTTCAATCCCTTTTTGGTTTCCTCAATCCATATTTTGGTTCCTCAGCCCGATTTTTGGTCCCTCAGCCTATGTTTGAGTCCCTCAGATCATTTTTGGTTTTCCTCAATCCATTTTCGGGTTCTTCAGTCTTTTTTGGGGTTCCTCATTCCATTTTTGGGTTTCCCAGCCCATTTTTGCGTTTTTCAGTCTATCTTTGGGTTCCTTGATCCATTATTGTGTCCTTCAGTCAATTTTTGGGTTTCTCAATCCATTTTTGGGGTTCCTCAATTTATTTTTGGATCCCTCATCCCATTTTTGGGTACTTCAATCCATTTTAGGATCCCTCAGCCCATTTTGGAGTCCCTCAGCACATTTTTGGGTTTCTGAGTTCATTTCTGGATCCGTCAAACCATTTTTGGTTTCTCACCCGTTTTTGGGTTCCTCAATCCATTTTTGGGTTTCCCAGCCCATTTTTGGGTTTCTCAGTCCATTTTTGGGTTCCTCAATACTTTTTTGGGTCCCACAGCCCATTTTTGGTTTTCCCAGCCCATTTTTGCCTTTCTCAGACTATTTTTTGGTTTCCTCGATTCATTTTTTTTGTCCTTAGGTCAATTTTTGGGTTCGTCAACACATTTTTGGGGTTTCTCAATCCATTTTTTGGTTTCCAAGCCCATTTCTGGGTTCCTCAATCCATTTTTGGGTACCTCAATCCATTTTAGGATCTCTCAGCTCATTTTGGAGTACCTCAGCACATTTTCGCGTCCTTGAGTTCATTTTTGGGACCGTCAAACCATTTTTGGTTTTCTCACCCATTTTTGGGTTCCTCAATCCATTTTTTTGAGTTTCTCAATCCATTTTTTAATTCCTCAGTCCATTTTTGGGTTCCTTCAGTCCATTTTTCTGTCCCTCAGCCCATTTTGTTTTCCCTCAACCATTTTTGTTTTTTCCAATACATTTTTGGGTCCCTCAGCCAATTTTTGGTTTCCTCAATCCATTTTTTAGTCCCTCAGTCCATTTTTGGGTTCCTCAATCCGTTTTTGGGTCCCTCAACCCATTTCTGGGTTCCTCAATTCACTTTTGGTTTTCTCAATCAATTTCTTGGTTTCTCAGCCTATTTTCGTGTTCTTCAATCCATTTTTTGATTTTTCAGCCCATTTTTGGTGTTCCTCAAACCATTTTTTTATTTCTCCATCCAATTTTGGGTTTCTCATCTCATTTTTGAGTTCCTAAATGCATTTTTGTGTCTTTAAGTCCCTTTTTGGTTTCCTCAATCCATTTTTGGGTTCCTCAGCCCATTTTTGGTCCCTCAGCCTATGTTTGGGTCTCTCAGATCATTTTTTGTTTTCCTCAATCCATTTTTGAGGGTCCGCATCCCATTTTACGGTTCCTCAATCCATTTTGGGATTCCTCAATCCATTTTTTGGTTTCTCAGTCCATTTTTGAGTTCTTCAATCCATTTTTGGGTTCCTCAATCCATGTCTTGGTCACACCACCCATTTTTGGGTTTCTCAGACTATTTTTGGATTCCTCAAACCATTTTTTGTTTTCTCAACCCATTTTTGGGTTCCTCAGTCCATTTTTGGGTTCCTCAATACATTTTTTGGGCCCCGCAGCCTAGTTTTGGTCCCTCAGCCCATTGTTGGTGTTCCTCAATGCATTTTGGGGTTTCCCAGCCCATTTTTGTGTTTCTCAGTCCATTTTTGGGTTTCTCAATCCATTTTTGAATTCCTCAGTCCGTTCTTGGGTTTCTCAGCCAATTTTTGGGTTCCTCAATCCATTTTAGGTTTTCCCAGGCCATTTTTTGTTTCTCAGTCTGTTTTTGAGTTTCCAAGCCCTTTTTTGCGTTACCAGCCTGTTTTTGGGTTTCTCAATCAATTTTTTTGTTTCTTAATCCATTTTTGGTTTCCTCAGGGCATTTTTGTGTTTCTCAAACCATTTTTGGTTTCCTCAGTCCGTTTTTTATATCCTCAATCCATTTTTGGTTCCCTCAGACCATTTTTGGTTTTCTCAATCCATTTTCAGGTTCTTCTGTCTATTTTTGAGTTCCTCAAACCATTTTTTGGTTTCCCAGACCATTTTTGGGTTCCTCATCTCTTTTTTGAGTTCCTAAATCCATTTTTGCATCTTTCAATCCCTTTTTGGTTTGCTCAATCCATATTTTGGTTCCTCAGCCCGATTATTGGTGCCTCAGCCTATGTTTGGGTCCCTCAGATCATTTTTGGTTTTCCTCAATCCATTTTTGAGGTCCCACATCCTATTTTTGGGTTCCTCAATCATTTTGGTGTTCCTCAATCCATTTTTTGAATTCTCAATCCATTTTTGGATTTCTCATCTCTTTTTTGAGGTCCTAAATCCATTTTTGCGTCTTTCAATCCCTTTTTGGTTTCCTCAATCCATATTTTGGTTCCTCAGCCCGATTTTTGGTCCCTCAGCCTATGTTTGAGTCCCTCAGATCATTTTTGGTTTTCCTCAATCCATTTTCGGGTTCTTCAGTCTTTTTTTGGGTTCCTCATTCCATTTTTGGGTTTCCCAGCCCATTTTTGCGTTTCTCAGTCTATCTTTGGGTTCCTTGATCCATTATTGTGTCCTTCAGTCAATTTTTGGGTTTCTCAATCCATTTTTGGGGTTCCTCAATTTATTTTTGGATCCCTCATCCCATTTTTGGGTACTTCAATCCATTTTAGGATCCCTCAGCCCATTTTGGAGTCCCTCAGCACATTTTTGGATTTCTGAGTTCATTTCTGGGTCCGTCAAACCATTTTTGGTTTCTCACCCGTTTTTGGGTTCCTCAATCCATTTTTGGGTTTCCCAGCCCATTTTTGGGTTTCTCAGTCCATTTTTGGGTTCCTCAATACTTTTTTGGGTCCCACAGCCCATTTTTGGTTTTCCCAGCCCATTTTTGGGTTTCCCAGCCCATTTTTGCCTTTCTCAGACTATTTTTTGGTTTCCTCAATTCATTTTTTTTGTCCTTAGGTCAATTTTTGGGTTCGTCAACACATTTTTGGCGTTTCTCAATCCATTTTTTGGTTTCCAAGCCCATTTCTGGGTTCCTCAATCCATTTTTGGGTACCTCAATCCATTTTAGGATCTCTCAGCTCATTTTGGAGTACCTCAGCACATTTTCGCGTCCTTGAGTTCATTTTTGGGACCGTCAAACCATTTTTGGTTTTCTCACCCATTTTTGGGTTCCTCAATCCATTTTTTTGAGTTTCTCAATCCATTTTTTAATTCCTCAGTCCATTTTTGGGTTCCTTCAGTCCATTTTTCTGTCCCTCAGCCCATTTTGTTTTCCCTCAACCATTTTTGTTTTTTCCAATACATTTTTGGGTCCCTCAGCCAATTTTTGGGTTCCTCAATCCATTTTTTAGTCCCTCAGCCCATTTTTGGGTTCCTCAATCTGTTTTTGGGTCCCTCAGCCCATTTCTGGGTTCCTCAATTCACTTTTGGTTTTCTCAATCAATTTCTTGGTTTCTCAGCCTATTTTCGTGTTCTTCAATCCATTTTTTGATTCTTCAGCCCATTTTTGGTGTTCCTCAATCCATTTTTTTATTTCTCCATCCAATTTTGGGTTTCTCATCTCATTTTTGAGTTCCTAAATGCATTTTTGTGTCTTTAAGTCCCTTTTTGGTTTCCTCAATCCATTTTTGGGTTCCTCAGCCCATTTTTGGTCCCTCAGCCTATGTTTGGGTCCCTCAGATCATTTTTTGTTTTCCTCAATCCATTTTTGAGGGTCCGCATCCCATTTTACGGTTCCTCAATCCATTTTGGGATTCCTCAATCCATTTTTTGGTTTCTCAGTCCATTTTTGAGTTCTTCAATCCATTTTTGGGTTCCTCAATCCATGTCTTGGTCACACCACCCATTTTTGGGTTTCTCAGCCTATTTTTGTATTCCTCAAACCATTTTTTTTTTCTCAACCCATTTTTGGGTTCCTCAGTCCATTTTTGGGTTCCTCAATACATTTTTTGGACCCCGCAGCCTAGTTTTGGTCCCTCAGCCCATTGTTGGTGTTCCTCAATGCATTTTGGGGTTTCCCAGCCCATTTTTGTGTTTCTCAGTCCATTTTGGGGTTTCTCAATCCATTTTTGAATTCCTCAGTCCGTTCTTGGGTTTCTCAGCCAATTTTTGGGTTCCTCAATCCATTTTAGGTTTTCCCAGGCCATTTTTTGTTTCTCAGTCTGTTTTTGAGTTTCCAAGCCCATTTTTGCGTTACCAAGCCTGTTTTTGGGTTTCTCAATCAATTTTTTTGTTTCTTAATCCATTTTTGGTTTCCTCAGGGCATTTTTGTGTTTCTCAAACCATTTTTGGTTTCCTCAGTCCGTTTTTTATATCCTCAATCCATTTTTGGTTCCCTCAGACCATTTTTGGTTTTCTCAATCCATTTTCAGGTTCTTCTGTCTATTTTTGAGTTCCTCAAACCATTTTTTGGTTTCCCAGACCATTTTTGGGTTCCTCATCTCTTTTTTGAGTTCCTAAATCCATTTTTGCATCTTTCAATCCCTTTTTGGTTTGCTCAATCCATATTTTGGTTCCTCAGCCCGATTATTGGTGCCTCAGCCTATGTTTGGGTCCCTCAGATCATTTTTGGTTTTCCTCAATCCATTTTTGAGGTCCCACATCCTATTTTTGGGTTCCTCAATCATTTTGGTGTTCCTCAATCCATTTTTTGAATTCTCAATCCATTTTTGGATTTCTCATCTCTTTTTTGAGGTCCTAAATCCATTTTTGCGTCTTTCAATCCCTTTTTGGTTTCCTCAATCCATATTTTGGTTCCTCAGCCCGATTTTTGGTCCCTCAGCCTATGTTTGAGTCCCTCAGATCATTTTTGGTTTTCCTCAATCCATTTTCGGGTTCTTCAGTCTTTTTTGGGGTTCCTCATTCCATTTTTGGGTTTCCCAGCCCATTTTTGCATTTCTCAGTCTATCTTTGGGTTCCTTGATCCATTATTGTGTCCTTCAGTCAATTTTTGGGTTTCTCAATCCATTTTTGGGGTTCCTCAATTTATTTTTGGATCCCTCATCCCATTTTTGGGTACTTCAATCCATTTTAGGATCCCTCAGCCCATTTTGGAGTCCCTCAGCACATTTTTGGGTTTCTGAGTTCATTTCTGGGTCCGTCAAACCATTTTAGGTTTCTCACCCGTTTTTGGGTTCCTCAATACTTCTTCGGGTCCCACAGCCCATTTTTTTGTTTTCCCAGCAAATTTTTGGTTTTCCCAGCCCATTTTTGCCTTTCTCAGACTATTTTTTGGTTTCCTCGATTCATTTTTTTTGTCCTTAGGTCAATTTTTGGGTTCGTCAACACATTTTTGGGGTTTCTCAATCCATTTTTTGGTTCCCAAGCCCATTTCTGGGTTCCTCAATCCATTTTTGGGTACCTCAATCCATTTTAGGATCTCTCAGCTCATTTTGGAGTACCTCAGCACATTTTCGCGTCCTTGAGTTCATTTTTGGGACCGTCAAACCATTTTTGGTTTTCTCACCCATTTTTGGGTTCCTCAATCCATTTTTTTGAGTTTCTCAATCCATTTTTTAATTCCTCAGTCCATTTTTGGGTTCCTTCAGTCCATTTTTCTGTCCCTCAGCCCATTTTGTTTTCCCTCAACCATTTTTGTTTTTTCCAATACATTTTTGGGTCCCTCAGCCAATTTTTGGGTTCCTCAATCCATTTTTTAGTCCCTCAGCCCATTTTTGGGTTCCTCAATCCGTTTTTGGGTCCCTCAGCCCATTTCTGGGTTCCTCAATTCACTTTTGGTTTTCTCAATCAATTTCTTGGTTTCTCAGCCTATTTTCGTGTTCTTCAATCCATTTTTTGATTCTTCAGCCCATTTTTGGTGTTCCTCAATCCATGTCTTGGTCACTCCGCCCATTTTTGGGTTTCTCAGCCTATTTTTGGATTCCTCAAACCATTTTTTGTTTTCTCAACCCATTTTTGGGTTCTTCAGTCCATTTTTGGGTTCCTCAATACATTTTTTGGGCCCCGCAGCCTAGTTTTGGTCCCTCAGCCCATTGTTGGTGTTCCTCAATGCATTTTGGGGTTTCCCAGCCCATTTTTGTGTTTCTCAGTCCATTTTGGGGTTTCTCAATCCATTTTTGAATTCCTCAGTCCGTTCTTGGGTTTCTCAGCCAATTTTTGGGTTCCTCAATCCATTTTAGGTTTTCCCAGGCCATTTTTTGTTTCTCAGTCTGTTTTTGAGTTTCCAAGCCCTTTTTTGCGTTACCAGCCTGTTTTTGGGTTTCTCAATCAATTTTTTTGTTTCTTAATCCATTTTTGGTTTCCTCAGGGCATTTTTGTGTTTCTCAAACCATTTTTGGTTTCCTCAGTCCGTTTTTTATATCCTCAATCCATTTTTGGTTCCCTCAGACCATTTTTGGTTTTCTCAATCCATTTTCAGGTTCTTCTGTCTATTTTTGAGTTCCTCAAACCATTTTTTGGTTTCCCAGACCATTTTTGGGTTCCTCATCTCTTTTTTGAGTTCCTAAATCCATTTTTGCATCTTTCAATCCCTTTTTGGTTTGCTCAATCCATATTTTGGTTCCTCAGCCCGATTATTGGTGCCTCAGCCTATGTTTGGGTCCCTCAGATCATTTTTGGTTTTCCTCAATCCATTTTTGAGGTCCCACATCCTATTTTTGGGTTCCTCAATCATTTTGGTGTTCCTCAATCCATTTTTTGAATTCTCAATCCATTTTTGGATTTCTCATCTCTTTTTTGAGGTCCTAAATCCATTTTTGCGTCTTTCAATCCCTTTTTGGTTTCCTCAATCCATATTTTGGTTCCTCAGCCCGATTTTTGGTCCCTCAGCCTATGTTTGAGTCCCTCAGATCATTTTTGGTTTTCCTCAATCCATTTTCGGGTTCTTCAGTCTTTTTTGGGGTTCCTCATTCCATTTTTGGGTTTCCCAGCCCATTTTTGCATTTCTCAGTCTATCTTTGGGTTCCTTGATCCATTATTGTGTCCTTCAGTCAATTTTTGGGTTTCTCAATCCATTTTTGGGGTTCCTCAATTTATTTTTGGATCCCTCATCCCATTTTTGGGTACTTCAATCCATTTTAGGATCCCTCAGCCCATTTTGGAGTCCCTCAGCACATTTTTGGGTTTCTGAGTTCATTTCTGGGTCCGTCAAACCATTTTAGGTTTCTCACCCGTTTTTGGGTTCCTCAATACTTCTTCGGGTCCCACAGCCCATTTTTTTGTTTTCCCAGCAAATTTTTGGTTTTCCCAGCCCATTTTTGCCTTTCTCAGACTATTTTTTGGTTTCCTCGATTCATTTTTTTTGTCCTTAGGTCAATTTTTGGGTTCGTCAACACATTTTTGGGGTTTCTCAATCCATTTTTTGGTTCCCAAGCCCATTTCTGGGTTCCTCAATCCATTTTTGGGTACCTCAATCCATTTTAGGATCTCTCAGCTCATTTTGGAGTACCTCAGCACATTTTCGCGTCCTTGAGTTCATTTTTGGGACCGTCAAGCCATTTTTGGTTTTCTCACCCATTTTTGGGTTCCTCAATCCATTTTTTTGAGTTTCTCAATCCATTTTTTAATTCCTCAGTCCATTTTTGGGTTCCTTCAGTCCATTTTTCTGTCCCTCAGCCCATTTTGTTTTCCCTCAACCATTTTTGTTTTTTCCAATACATTTTTGGGTCCCTCAGCCAATTTTTGGGTTCCTCAATCCATTTTTTAGTCCCTCAGCCCATTTTTGGGTTCCTCAATCCGTTTTTGGGTCCCTCAGCCCATTTCTGGGTTCCTCAATTCACTTTTGGTTTTCTCAATCAATTTCTTGGTTTCTCAGCCTATTTTCGTGTTCTTCAATCCATTTTTTGATTCTTCAGCCCATTTTTGGTGTTCCTCAATCCATGTCTTGGTCACTCCGCCCATTTTTGGGTTTCTCAGCCTATTTTTGGATTCCTCAAACCATTTTTTGTTTTCTCAACCCATTTTTGGGTTCTTCAGTCCATTTTTGGGTTCCTCAATACATTTTTTGGGCCCCGCAGCCTAGTTTTGGTCCCTCAGCCCATTGTTGGTGTTCCTCAATGCATTTTGGGGTTTCCCAGCCCATTTTTGTGTTTCTCAGTCCATTTTGGGGTTTCTCAATCCATTTTTGAATTCCTCAGTCCGTTCTTGGGTTTCTCTGCCAATTTTTGGGTTCCTCAATCCATTTTAGGTTTTCCCAGGCCATTTTTTGTTTCTCAGTCTGTTTTTGAGTTTCCAAGCCCTTTTTTGCGTTACCAGCCTGTTTTTGGGTTTCTCAATCAATTTTTTTGTTTCTTAATCCATTTTTGGTTTCCTCAGGGCATTTTTGTGTTTCTCAAACCATTTTTGGTTTCCTCAGTCCGTTTTTTATATCCTCAATCCATTTTTGGTTCCCTCAGACCATTTTTGGTTTTCTCAATCCATTTTCAGGTTCTTCTGTCTATTTTTGAGTTCCTCAAACCATTTTTTGGTTTCCCAGACCATTTTTGGGTTCCTCATCTCTTTTTTGAGTTCCTAAATCCATTTTTGCATCTTTCAATCCCTTTTTGGTTTGCTCAATCCATATTTTGGTTCCTCAGCCCGATTATTGGTGCCTCAGCCTATGTTTGGGTCCCTCAGATCATTTTTGGTTTTCCTCAATCCATTTTTGAGGTCCCACATCCTATTTTTGGGTTCCTCAATCATTTTGGTGTTCCTCAATCCATTTTTTGAATTCTCAATCCATTTTTGGATTTCTCATCTCTTTTTTGAGGTCCTAAATCCATTTTTGCGTCTTTCAATCCCTTTTTGGTTTCCTCAATCCATATTTTGGTTCCTCAGCCCGATTTTTGGTCCCTCAGCCTATGTTTGAGTCCCTCAGATCATTTTTGGTTTTCCTCAATCCATTTTCGGGTTCTTCAGTCTTTTTTGGGGTTCCTCATTCCATTTTTGGGTTTCCCAGCCCATTTTTGCGTTTCTCAGTCTATCTTTGGGTTCCTTGATCCATTATTGTGTCCTTCAGTCAATTTTTGGGTTTCTCAATCCATTTTTGGGGTTCCTCAATTTATTTTTGGATCCCTCATCCCATTTTTGGGTACTTCAATCCATTTTAGGATCCCTCAGCCCATTTTGGAGTCCCTCAGCACATTTTTGGGTTTCTGAGTTCATTTCTGGGTCCGTCAAACCATTTTTGGTTTCTCACCCGTTTTTGGGTTCCTCAATACTTCTTCGGGTCCCACAGCCCATTTTTTTGTTTTCCCAGCAAATTTTTGGTTTTCCCAGCCCATTTTTGCCTTTCTCAGACTATTTTTTGGTTTCCTCGATTCATTTTTTTTGTCCTTAGGTCAATTTTTGGGTTCGTCAACACATTTTTGGGGTTCCTCAATCCATTTTTGGGTCTCTCAGCCCATTTCTGGGTTCCTCAATTCACTTTTGGTTTTCTCAATCAATTTCTTGGTTTCTCAGCCTATTTTCGTGTTCTTCAATCCATTTTTTGATTCTTCAGCCCATTTTTGGTGTTCCTCAATCCATGTCTTGGTCACTCCGCCCATTTTGGGGTTTCTCAGCCTATTTTTGGATTCCTCAAACCATTTTTTGTTTTCTCAACCCATTTTTGGGTTCCTCAGTCCATTTTTGGGTTCCTCAATACATTTTTTGGGCCCCGCAGCCTAGTTTTGGTCCCTCAGCCCATTGTTGGTGTTCCTCAATGCATTTTGGGGTTTCCCAGCCCATTTTTGTGTTTCTCAGTCCATTTTGGGGTTTCTCAATCCATTTTTGAATTCCTCAGTCCGTTCTTGGGTTTCTCAGCCAATTTTTGGGTTCCTCAATCCATTTTAGGTTTTCCCAGGCCATTTTTTGTTTCTCAGTCTGTTTTTGAGTTTCCAAGCCCATTTTTGCGTTACCAGCCTGTTTTTGGGTTTCTCAATCAATTTTTTTGTTTCTTAATCCATTTTTGGTTTCCTCAGGGCATTTTTGTGTTTCTCAAACCATTTTTGGTTTCCTCAGTCCGTTTTTTATATCCTCAATCCATTTTTGGTTCCCTCAGACCATTTTTGGTTTTCTCAATCCATTTTCAGGTTCTTCTGTCTATTTTTGAGTTCCTCAAACCATTTTTTGGTTTCCCAGACCATTTTTGGGTTCCTCATCTCTTTTTTGAGTTCCTAAATCCATTTTTGCATCTTTCAATCCCTTTTTGGTTTGCTCAATCCATATTTTGGTTCCTCAGCCCGATTATTGGTGCCTCAGCCTATGTTTGGGTCCCTCAGATCATTTTTGGTTTTCCTCAATCCATTTTTGAGGTCCCACATCCTATTTTTGGGTTCCTCAATCATTTTGGTGTTCCTCAATCCATTTTTTGAATTCTCAATCCATTTTTGGATTTCTCATCTCTTTTTTGAGGTCCTAAATCCATTTTTGCGTCTTTCAATCCCTTTTTGGTTTCCTCAATCCATATTTTGGTTCCTCAGCCCGATTTTTGGTCCCTCAGCCTATGTTTGAGTCCCTCAGATCATTTTTGGTTTTCCTCAATCCATTTTCGGGTTCTTCAGTCTTTTTTGAGGTTCCTCATTCCATTTTTGGGTTTCCCAGCCCATTTTTGCGTTTCTCAGTCTATCTTTGGGTTCCTTGATCCTTTATTGTGTCCTTCAGTCAATTTTTGGGTTTCTCAATCCATTTTTGGGGTTCCTCAATTTATTTTTGGATCCCTCATCCCATTTTTGGGTACTTCAATCCATTTTAGGATCCCTCAGCCCATTTTGGAGTCCCTCAGCACATTTTTGGGTTTCTGAGTTCATTTCTGGGTCCGTCAAACCATTTTTGGTTTCTCACCCGTTTTTGGGTTCCTCAATCCATTTTTGGGTTTCCCAGCCCATTTTTGGGTTTCTCAGTCCATTTTTGGGTTCCTCAATACTTTTTTGGGTCCCACAGCCCATTTTTGGTTTTCCCAGCCCATTTTTGGGTTTCCCAGCCCATTTTTGCCTTTCTCAGACTATTTTTTGGTTTCCTCGATTCATTTTTTTTGTCCTTAGGTCAATTTTTGGGTTCGTCAACACATTTTTGGGGTTTCTCAATCCATTTTTTGGTTTCCAAGCCCATTTCTGGGTTCCTCAATCCATTTTTGGGTACCTCAATCCATTTTAGGATCTCTCAGCTCATTTTGGAGTACCTCAGCACATTTTCGCGTCCTTGAGTTCATTTTTGGGACCGTCAAACCATTTTTGGTTTTCTCACCCATTTTTGGGTTCCTCAATCCATTTTTTTGAGTTTCTCAATCCATTTTTTAATTCCTCAGTCCATTTTTGGGTTCCTTCAGTCCATTTTTCTGTCCCTCAGCCCATTTTGTTTTCCCTCAACCATTTTTGTTTTTTCCAATACATTTTTGGGTCCCTCAGCCAATTTTTGGGTTCCTCAATCCATTTTTTAGTCCCTCAGCCCATTTTTGGGTTCCTCAATCCGTTTTTGGGTCCCTCAGCCCATTTCTGGGTTCCTCAATTCACTTTTGGTTTTCTCAATCAATTTCTTGGTTTCTCAGCCTATTTTCGTGTTCTTCAATCCATTTTTTGATTCTTCAGCCCATTTTTGGTGTTCCTCAATCCATGTCTTGGTCACTCCGCCCATTTTTGGGTTTCTCAGCCTATTTTTGGATTCCTCAAACCATTTTTTGTTTTCTCAACCCATTTTTGGGTTCTTCAGTCCATTTTTGGGTTCCTCAATACATTTTTTGGGCCCCGCAGCCTAGTTTTGGTCCCTCAGCCCATTGTTGGTGTTCCTCAATGCATTTTGGGGTTTCCCAGCCCATTTTTGTGTTTCTCAGTCCATTTTGGGGTTTCTCAATCCATTTTTGAATTCCTCAGTCCGTTCTTGGGTTTCTCAGCCAATTTTTGGGTTCCTCAATCCATTTTAGGTTTTCCCAGGCCATTTTTTGTTTCTCAGTCTGTTTTTGAGTTTCCAAGCCCTTTTTTGCGTTACCAGCCTGTTTTTGGGTTTCTCAATCAATTTTTTTGTTTCTTAATCCATTTTTGGTTTCCTCAGGGCATTTTTGTGTTTCTCAAACCATTTTTGGTTTCCTCAGTCCGTTTTTTATATCCTCAATCCATTTTTGGTTCCCTCAGACCATTTTTGGTTTTCTCAATCCATTTTCAGGTTCTTCTGTCTATTTTTGAGTTCCTCAAACCATTTTTTGGTTTCCCAGACCATTTTTGGGTTCCTCATCTCTTTTTTGAGTTCCTAAATCCATTTTTGCATCTTTCAATCCCTTTTTGGTTTGCTCAATCCATATTTTGGTTCCTCAGCCCGATTATTGGTGCCTCAGCCTATGTTTGGGTCCCTCAGATCATTTTTGGTTTTCCTCAATCCATTTTTGAGGTCCCACATCCTATTTTTGGGTTCCTCAATCATTTTGGTGTTCCTCAATCCATTTTTTGAATTCTCAATCCATTTTTGGATTTCTCATCTCTTTTTTGAGGTCCTAAATCCATTTTTGCGTCTTTCAATCCCTTTTTGGTTTCCTCAATCCATATTTTGGTTCCTCAGCCCGATTTTTGGTCCCTCAGCCTATGTTTGAGTCCCTCAGATCATTTTTGGTTTTCCTCAATCCATTTTCGGGTTCTTCAGTCTTTTTTGGGGTTCCTCATTCCATTTTTGGGTTTCCCAGCCCATTTTTGCGTTTCTCAGTCTATCTTTGGGTTCCTTGATCCATTATTGTGTCCTTCAGTCAATTTTTGGGTTTCTCAATCCATTTTTGGGGTTCCTCAATTTATTTTTGGATCCCTCATCCCATTTTTGGGTACTTCAATCCATTTTAGGATCCCTCAGCCCATTTTGGAGTCCCTCAGCACATTTTTGGGTTTCTGAGTTCATTTCTGGGTCCGTCAAACCATTTTTGGTTTCTCACCCGTTTTTGGGTTCCTCAATACTTCTTCGGGTCCCACAGCCCATTTTTTTGTTTTCCCAGCAAATTTTTGGTTTTCCCAGCCCATTTTTGCCTTTCTCAGACTATTTTTTGGTTTCCTCGATTCATTTTTTTTGTCCTTAGGTCAATTTTTGGGTTCGTCAACACATTTTTGGGGTTCCTCAATCCATTTTTGGGTCTCTCAGCCCATTTCTGGGTTCCTCAATTCACTTTTGGTTTTCTCAATCAATTTCTTGGTTTCTCAGCCTATTTTCGTGTTCTTCAATCCATTTTTTGATTCTTCAGCCCATTTTTGGTGTTCCTCAATCCATGTCTTGGTCACTCCGCCCATTTTGGGGTTTCTCAGCCTATTTTTGGATTCCTCAAACCATTTTTTGTTTTCTCAACCCATTTTTGGGTTCCTCAGTCCATTTTTGGGTTCCTCAATACATTTTTTGGGCCCCGCAGCCTAGTTTTGGTCCCTCAGCCCATTGTTGGTGTTCCTCAATGCATTTTGGGGTTTCCCAGCCCATTTTTGTGTTTCTCAGTCCATTTTGGGGTTTCTCAATCCATTTTTGAATTCCTCAGTCCGTTCTTGGGTTTCTCAGCCAATTTTTGGGTTCCTCAATCCATTTTAGGTTTTCCCAGGCCATTTTTTGTTTCTCAGTCTGTTTTTGAGTTTCCAAGCCCATTTTTGCGTTACCAGCCTGTTTTTGGGTTTCTCAATCAATTTTTTTGTTTCTTAATCCATTTTTGGTTTCCTCAGGGCATTTTTGTGTTTCTCAAACCATTTTTGGTTTCCTCAGTCCGTTTTTTATATCCTCAATCCATTTTTGGTTCCCTCAGACCATTTTTGGTTTTCTCAATCCATTTTCAGGTTCTTCTGTCTATTTTTGAGTTCCTCAAACCATTTTTTGGTTTCCCAGACCATTTTTGGGTTCCTCATCTCTTTTTTGAGTTCCTAAATCCATTTTTGCATCTTTCAATCCCTTTTTGGTTTGCTCAATCCATATTTTGGTTCCTCAGCCCGATTATTGGTGCCTCAGCCTATGTTTGGGTCCCTCAGATCATTTTTGGTTTTCCTCAATCCATTTTTGAGGTCCCACATCCTATTTTTGGGTTCCTCAATCATTTTGGTGTTCCTCAATCCATTTTTTGAATTCTCAATCCATTTTTGGATTTCTCATCTCTTTTTTGAGGTCCTAAATCCATTTTTGCGTCTTTCAATCCCTTTTTGGTTTCCTCAATCCATATTTTGGTTCCTCAGCCCGATTTTTGGTCCCTCAGCCTATGTTTGAGTCCCTCAGATCATTTTTGGTTTTCCTCAATCCATTTTCGGGTTCTTCAGTCTTTTTTGAGGTTCCTCATTCCATTTTTGGGTTTCCCAGCCCATTTTTGCGTTTCTCAGTCTATCTTTGGGTTCCTTGATCCTTTATTGTGTCCTTCAGTCAATTTTTGGATTTCTCAATCCATTTTTGGGGTTCCTCAATTTATTTTTGGATCCCTCATCCCATTTTTGGGTACTTCAATCCATTTTAGGATCCCTCAGCCCATTTTGGAGTCCCTCAGCACATTTTTGGGTTTCTGAGTTCATTTCTGGGTCCGTCAAACCATTTTTGGTTTCTCACCCGTTTTTGGGTTCCTCAATCCATTTTTGGGTTTCTCAGTCCATTTTTGGGTTCCTCAATACTTTTTTGGGTCCCACAGCCCATTTTTGGTTTTCCCAGCCAATTTTTGGGTTTCCCAGCCCATTTTTGCCTTTCTCAGACTATTTTTTGGTTTCCTCGATTCATTTTTTTTGTCCTTAGGTCAATTTTTGGGTTCGTCAACACATTTTTGGGGTTTCTCAATCCATTTTTTGGTTTCCAAGCCCATTTCTGGGTTCCTCAATCCATTTTTGGGTACCTCAATCCATTTTAGGATCTCTCAGCTCATTTTGGAGTACCTCAGCACATTTTCGCGTCCTTGAGTTCATTTTTGGGACCGTCAAACCATTTTTGGTTTTCTCACCCATTTTTGGGTTCCTCAATCCATTTTTTTGAGTTTCTCAATCCATTTTTTAATTCCTCAGTCCATTTTTGGGTTCCTTCAGTCCATTTTTCTGTCCCTCAGCCCATTTTGTTTTCCCTCAACCATTTTTGTTTTTTCCAATACATTTTTGGGTCCCTCAGCCAATTTTTGGGTTCCTCAATCCATTTTTTAGTCCCTCAGCCCATTTTTGTGTTCCTCAATCCATTATTGGGTCCCTCAGCCCATTTCTGGGTTCCTCAATTCACTTTTGGTTTTCTCAATCAATTTCTTGGTTTCTCAGCCTATTTTCGTGTTCTTCAATCCATTTTTTGATTCTTCAGCCCATTTTTGGTGTTCCTCAATCCATGTCTTGGTCACTCCGCCCATTTTTGGGTTTCTCAGCCTATTTTTGGATTCCTCAAACCATTTTTTGTTTTCTCAACCCATTTTTGGGTTCCTCAGTCCATTTTTGGGTTCCTCAATACATTTTTTGGGCCCCGCAGCCTAGTTTTGGTCCCTCAGCCCATTGTTGGTGTTCCTCAATGCATTTTGGGGTTTCCCAGCCCATTTTTGTGTTTCTCAGTCCATTTTGGGGTTTCTCAATCCATTTTTGAATTCCTCAGTCCGTTCTTGGGTTTCTCAGCCAATTTTTGGGTTCCTCAATCCATTTTAGGTTTTCCCAGGCCATTTTTTGTTTCTCAGTCTGTTTTTGAGTTTCCAAGCCCATTTTTGCGTTACCAAGCCTGTTTTGGGGTTTCTCAATCAATTTTTTTGTTTCTTAATCCATTTTTGGTTTCCTCAGGGCATTTTTGTGTTTCTCAAACCATTTTTGGTTTCCTCAGTCCGTTTTTTATATCCTCAATCCATTTTTGGTTCCCTCAGACCATTTTTGGTTTTCTCAATCCATTTTCAGGTTCTTCTGTCTATTTTTGAGTTCCTCAAACCATTTTTTGGTTTCCCAGACCATTTTTGGGTTCCTCATCTCTTTTTTGAGTTCCTAAATCCATTTTTGCATCTTTCAATCCCTTTTTGGTTTGCTCAATCCATATTTTGGTTCCTCAGCCCGATTATTGGTGCCTCAGCCTATGTTTGGGTCCCTCAGATCATTTTTGGTTTTCCTCAATCCATTTTCGGGTTCTTCAGTCTTTTTTGGGGTTCCTCATTCCATTTTTGGGTTTCCCAGCCCATTTTTGCGTTTCTCAGTCTATCTTTGGGTTCCTTGATCCATTATTGTGTCCTTCAGTCAATTTTTGGGTTTCTCAATCCATTTTTGGGGTTCCTCAATTTATTTTTGGATCCCTCATCCCATTTTTGGGTACTTCAATCCATTTTAGGATCCCTCAGCCCATTTTGGAGTCCCTCAGCACATTTTTGGGTTTCTGAGTTCATTTCTGGGTCCGTCAAACCATTTTTGGTTTCTCACCCGTTTTTGGGTTCCTCAATCCATTTTTGGGTTTCCCAGCCGATTTTTGGGTTTCTCAGTCCATTTTTGGGTTCCTCAATACTTTTTTGGGTCCCACAGCCCATTTTTGGTTTTCCCAGCCCATTTTTGCCTTTCTCAGACTATTTTTTGGTTTCCTCGATTCATTTTTTTTGTCCTTAGGTCAATTTTTGGGTTCGTCAACACATTTTTGGGGTTTCTCAATCCATTTTTTGGTTTCCAAGCCCATTTCTGGGTTCCTCAATCCATTTTTGGGTACCTCAATCCATTTTAGGATCTCTCAGCTCATTTTGGAGTACCTCAGCACATTTTCGCGTCCTTGAGTTCATTTTTGGGACCGTCAAACCATTTTTGGTTTTCTCACCCATTTTTGGGTTCCTCAATCCATTTTTTAGTCCCTCAGCCCATTTTTGGGTTCCTCAATCCGTTTTTGGGTCCCTCAGCCCATTTCTGGGTTCCTCAATTCACTTTTGGTTTTCTCAATCAATTTCTTGGTTTCTCAGCCTATTTTCGTGTTCTTCAATCCATTTTTTGATTCTTCAGCCCATTTTTGGTGTTCCTCAAACCATTTTTTAATTTCTCCATCCAATTTTGGGTTTCTCATCTCATTTTTGAGTTCCTAAATGCATTTTTGTGTCTTTAAGTCCCTTTTTGGTTTCCTCAATCCATTTTTGGGTTCCTCAGCCCATTTTTGTTCCCTCAGCCTATGTTTGGGTCCCTCAGATCATGTTTTGTTTTCCTCAATCCATTTTTGAGGGTCCGCATCCCATTTTACGGTTCCTCAATCCATTTTGGGATTCCTCAATCCATTTTTTGGTTTCTCAGTCCATTTTTGAGTTCTTCAATCCATTTTTGGGTTCCTCAATCCATGTCTTGGTCACTCCGCCCATTTTTGGGTTTCTCAGCCTATTTTTGGATTCCTCAAACCATTTTTTGTTTTCTCAACCCATTTTTGGGTTCCTCAGTCCATTTTTGGGTTCCTCAATACATTTTTTGGGCCCCGCAGCCTAGTTTTGGTCCCTCAGCCCATTGTTGGTGTTCCTCAATGCATTTTGGGGTTTCCCAGCCCATTTTTGTGTTTCTCAGTCCATTTTGGGGTTTCTCAATCCATTTTTGAATTCCTCAGTCCGTTCTTGGGTTTCTCAGCCAATTTTTGGGTTCCTCAATCCATTTTAGGTTTTCCCAGGCCATTTTTTGTTTCTCAGTCTGTTTTTGAGTTTCCAAGCCCATTTTTGCGTTACCAAGCCTGTTTTGGGGTTTCTCAATCAATTTTTTTGTTTCTTAATCCATTTTTGGTTTCCTCAGGGCATTTTTGTGTTTCTCAAACCATTTTTGGTTTCCTCAGTCCGTTTTTTATATCCTCAATCCATTTTTGGTTCCCTCAGACCATTTTTGGTTTTCTCAATCCATTTTCAGGTTCTTCTGTCTATTTTTGAGTTCCTCAAACCATTTTTTGGTTTCCCAGACCATTTTTGGGTTCCTCATCTCTTTTTTGAGTTCCTAAATCCATTTTTGCATCTTTCAATCCCTTTTTGGTTTGCTCAATCCATATTTTGGTTCCTCAGCCCGATTATTGGTGCCTCAGCCTATGTTTGGGTCCCTCAGATCATTTTTGGTTTTCCTCAATCCATTTTTGAGGTCCCACATCCTATTTTTGGGTTCCTCAATCATTTTGGTGTTCCTCAATCCATTTTTTGAATTCTCAATCCATTTTTGGATTTCTCATCTCTTTTTTGAGGTCCTAAATCCATTTTGGCGTCTTTCAATCCCTTTTTGGTTTCCTCAATCCATATTTTGGTTCCTCAGCCCGATTTTTGGTCCCTCAGCCTATGTTTGAGTCCCTCAGATCATTTTTGGTTTTCCTCAATCCATTTTCGGGTTCTTCAGTCTTTTTTTGGGTTCCTCAATCCATTTTTGGGTTTCCCAGCCCATTTTTGCGTTTCTCAGTCTATCTTTGGGTTCCTTGATCCATTATTGTGTCCTTCAGTCAATTTTTGGGTTTCTCAATCCATTTTTGGGGTTCCTCAATTTATTTTTGGATCCCTCATCCCTTTTTTGGGTACTTCAATCCATTTTAGGATCCCTCAGCCCATTTTGGAGTCCCTCAGCACATTTTTGGGTTTCTGAGTTCATTTCTGGGTCCGTCAAACCATTTTTGGTTTCTCACCCGTTTTTGGGTTCCTCAATCCATTTTTGGGTTTCCCAGCCCATTTTTGGGTTTCTCAGTCCATTTTTGGGTTCCTCAATACTTTTTTGGGTCCCACAGCCCATTTTTGGTTTTCCCAGCCAATTTTTGGGTTTCCCAGCCCATTTTTGCCTTTCTCAGACTATTTTTTGGTTTCCTCGATTCATTTTTTTTGTCCTTAGGTCAATTTTTGGGTTCGTCAACACATTTTTGGGGTTTCTCAATCCATTTTTTGGTTTCCAAGCCCATTTCTGGGTTCCTCAATCCATTTTTGGGTACCTCAATCCATTTTAGGATCTCTCAGCTCATTTTGGAGTACCTTAGCACATTTTCGCGTCCTTGAGTTCATTTTTGGGACCGTCAAACCATTTTTGGTTTTCTCACCCATTTTTGGGTTCCTCAATCCATTTTTTTGAGTTTCTCAATCCATTTTTTAATTCCTCAGTCCATTTTTGGGTTCCTTCAGTCCATTTTTCTGTCCCTCAGCCCATTTTGTTTTCCCTCAACCATTTTTGTTTTTTCCAATACATTTTTGGGTCCCTCAGCCAATTTTTGGGTTCCTCAATCCATTTTTTAGTCCCTCAGCCCATTTTTGGGTTCCTCAATCCATTTTTGGGTCCCTCAGCCTATTTCTGGGTTCCTCAATTCACTTTTGGTTTTCTCAATCAATTTCTTGGTTTCTCAGCCTATTTTCGTGTTCTTCAATCCATTTTTTGATTCTTCAGCCCATTTTGGTGTTCCTCAATCCATGTTTTGTTCACTCCGCCCATTTTGGGGTTTCTCAGGCTATTTTTGGATTCCTCAAACCATTTTTTGTTTTCTCAACCCATTTTTGGGTTCCTCAGTCCATTTTTGGGTTCCTCAATACATTTTTTGGGCCCCGCAGCCTATTTTTGGTCCCTCAGCCCATTGTTGGTGTTCCTCAATGCATTTTGGGGTTTCCCAGCCCATTTTTGTGTTTCTCAGTCCATTTTGGGGTTTCTCAATCCATTTTTGAATTCCTCAGTCCGTTCTTGGGTTTCTCAGCCAATTTTTGGGTTCCTCAATCCATTTTAGGTTTTCCCAGGCCATTTTTTGTTTCTCAGTCTGTTTTTGAGTTTCCAAGCCCATTTTTGCGTTACCAGCCTGTAATTGGGTTTCTCAATCAATTTTTTTGTTTCTTAATCCATTTTTGGTTTCCTCAGGGCATTTTTGTGTTTCTCAAACCATTTTTGGTTTCCTCAGTCCGTTTTTTATATCCTCAATCCATTTTTGGTTCCCTCATTCCATTTTTGGTTTTCCTCAATCCATTTTCGGGTTCTTCAGTCTTTTTTGGGGTTCCTCATTCCATTTTTGGGTTTCCCAGCCCATTTTTGCGTTTCTCAGTCTATTTTTGGGTTCCTTGATCCATTATTGTGTCCTTCAGTCAATTTTTGGGTTTCTCAATTTATTTTTGGATCCCTCATCCCATTTTTGGGTACTTCAATCCATTTTAGGATCCCTCAGCCCATTTTGGAGTCCCTCAGCACATTTTTGGGTTTCTGAGTTCATTTCTGGGTCCGTCAAACCATTTTTGGTTTCTCACCCGTTTTTGGGTTCCTCAATCCATTTTTGGGTTTCCCAGCCCATTTTTGGGTTTCTCAGTCCATTTTTGGGTTCCTCAATACTTTTTTGGGTCCCACAGCCCATTTTTGGTTTTCCCAGCCAATTTTTGGGTTTCCCAGCCCATTTTTGCCTTTCTCAGACTATTTTTTGGTTTCCTCGATTCATTTTTTTTGTCCTTAGGTCAATTTTTGGGTTCATCAACACATTTTTGGGGTTTCTCAATCCATTTTTTGGTTTCCAAGCCCATTTCTGGGTTCCTCAATCCATTTTTGGGTACCTCAATCCATTTTAGGATCTCTCAGCTCATTTTGGAGTACCTCAGCACATTTTCGCGTCCTTGAGTTCATTTTTGGGACCGTCAAACCATTTTTGGTTTTCTCACCCATTTTTGGGTTCCTCAATCCATTTTTTTGAGTTTCTCAATCCATTTTTTAATTCCTCAGTCCATTTTTGGGTTCCTTCAGTCCATTTTTCTGTCCCTCAGCCCATTTTGTTTTCCCTCAACCATTTTTGTTTTTTCCAATACATTTTTGGGTCCCTCAGCCAATTTTTGGGTTCCTCAATCCATTTTGTAGTCCCTCAGCCCATTTTTGGGTTCCTCAATCCGTTTTTGGGTCCCTCAGCCCATTTCTGGGTTCCTCAATTCACTTTTGGTTTTCTCAATCAATTTCTTGGTTTCTCAGCCTATTTTCGTGTTCTTCAATCCATTTTTTGATTCTTCAGCCCATTTTTGGTGTTCCTCAATCCATTTTTTTATTTCTCCATCCAATTTTGGGTTTCTCATCTCATTTTTGAGTTCCTAAATGCATTTTTGTGTCTTTAAGTCCCTTTTTGGTTTCCTCAATCCATTTTTGGATTCCTCAGCCCATTTTTGGTCCCTCAGCCTATGTTTGGGTCCCTCAGATCATTTTTTGTTTTCCTCAATCCATTTTTGAGGGTCCGCATCCCATTTTACGGTTCCTCAATCCATTTTGGGATTCCTCAATCCATTTTTTGGTTTCTCAGTCCATTTTTGAGTTCTTCAATCCATTTTTGGGTTCCTCAATCCATGTCTTGGTCACTCCGCCCATTTTTGGGTTTCTCAGCCTATTTTTGGATTCCTCAAACCATTTTTTGTTTTCTCAACCCATTTTTGGGTTCCTCAGTCCATTTTTGGGTTCCTCAATACATTTTTTGGGCCCCGCAGCCTATTTTTGGTCCCTCAGCCCATTGTTGGTGTTCCTCAATGCATTTTGGGTTTTCCCAGCCCATTTTTGTGTTTCTCAGTCCATTTTGGGGTTTCTCAATCCATTTTTGAATTCCTCAGTCCGTTCTTGGGTTTCTCAGCCAATTTTTGGGTTCCTCAATCCATTTTAGGTTTTCCCAGGCCATTTTTTGTTTCTCAGTCTGTTTTTGAGTTTCCAAGCCCATTTTTGCGTTACCAGCCTGTTTTTGGGTTTCTCAATCAATTTTTTTGTTTCTTAATCCATTTTTGGTTTCCTCAGGGCATTTTTGTGTTTCTCAAACCATTTTTGGTTTCCTCAGTCCGTTTTTTATATCCTCAATCCATTTTTGGTTCCCTCATTCCATTTTTGGTTTTCCTCAATCCATTTTCGGGTTCTTCAGTCTTTTTTGGGGTTCCTCATTCCATTTTTGGGTTTCCCAGCCCATTTTTGCGTTTCTCAGTCTATCTTTGGGTTCCTTGATCCATTATTGTGTTCTTCAGTCAATTTTTGGGTTTCTCAATCCATTTTTGGGGTTCCTCAATTTATTTTTGGATCCCTCATCCCTTTTTTGGGTACTTCAATCCATTTTAGGATCCCTCAGCCCATTTTGGAGTCCCTCAGCACATTTTTGGGTTTCTGAGTTCATTTCTGGGTCCGTCAAACCATTTTTGGTTTCTCACCCGTTTTTGGGTTCCTCAATCCATTTTTGGGTTTCCCAGCCCATTTTTGGGTTTCTCAGTCCATTTTTGGGTTCCTCAATACTTTTTTGGGTCCCACAGCCCATTTTTGGTTTTCCCAGCCAATTTTTGGGTTTCCCAGCCCATTTTTGCCTTTCTCAGACTATTTTTTGGTTTCCTCGATTCATTTTTTTTGTCCTTAGGTCAATTTTTGGGTTCGTCAACACATTTTTGGGGTTTCTCAATCCATTTTTTGGTTTCCAAGCCCATTTCTGGGTTCCTCAATCCATTTTTGGGTACCTCAATCCATTTTAGGATCTCTCAGCTCATTTTGGAGTACCTCAGCACATTTTCGCGTCCTTGAGTTCATTTTTGGGACCGTCAAACCATTTTTGGTTTTCTCACCCATTTTTGGGTTCCTCAATCCATTTTTTTGAGTTTCTCAATCCATTTTTTAATTCCTCAGTCCATTTTTGGGTTCCTTCAGTCCATTTTTCTGTCCCTCAGCCCATTTTGTTTTCCCTCAACCATTTTTGTTTTTTCCAATACATTTTTGGGTCCCTCAGCCAATTTTTGGGTTCCTCAATCCATTTTTTAGTCCCTCAGCCCATTTTTGTGTTCCTCAATCCATTTTTGGGTCCCTCAGCCCATTTCTGGGTTCCTCAATTCACTTTTGGTTTTCTCAATCAATTTCTTGGTTTCTCAGCCTATTTTCGTTTTCTTCAATCCATTTTTTGATTCTTCAGCCCATTTTTGGTGTTCCTCAATCCATGTCTTGGTCACTCCGCCCATTTTGGGGTTTCTCAGCCTATTTTTGGATTCCTCAAACCATTTTTTGTTTTCTCAACCCATTTTTGGGTTCCTCAGTCCATTTTTGGGTTCCTCAATACATTTTTTGGGCCCCGCAGCCTATTTTTGGTCCCTCAGCCCATTGTTGGTGTTCCTCAATGCATTTTGGGGTTTCCCAGCCCATTTTTGTGTTTCTCAGTCCATTTTGGGGTTTCTCAATCCATTTTTGAATTCCTCAGTCCGTTCTTGGGTTTCTCAGCCAATTTTTGGGTTCCTCAATCCATTTTAGGTTTTCCCAGGCCATTTTTTGTTTCTCAGTCTGTTTTTGAGTTTCCAAGCCCATTTTTGCGTTACCAGCCTGTAATTGGGTTTCTCAATCAATTTTTTTGTTTCTTAATCCATTTTTGGTTTCCTCAGGGCATTTTTGTGTTTCTCAAACCATTTTTGGTTTCCTCAGTCCGTTTTTTATATCCTCAATCCATTTTTGGTTCCCTCAGACCATTTTTGGTTTTCCTCAATCCATTTTAGGGTTCTTCAGTCTTTTTAGGGGTTCCTCATTCCATTTTTGGGTTTCCCAGCCCATTTTTGCGTTTCTCAGTCTATCTTTGGGTTCCTTGATCCATTATTGTGTCCTTCAGTCAATTTTTGGATTTCTCAATCCATTTTTGGGGTTCCTCAATTTAATTTTGGATCCCTCATCCCTTTTTTGGGTACTTCAATCCATTTTAGGATCCCTCAGCCCGTTTTGGAGTCCCTCAGCACATTTTTGGGTTTCTGAGTTCATTTCTGGGTCCGTCAAACCATTTTTGGTTTCTCACCCGTTTTTGGGTTCCTCAATCCATTTTTGGGTTTCCCAGCCCATTTTTGGGTTTCTCAGTCCATTTTTGGGTTCCTCAATACTTTTTTGGGTCCCACAGCCCATTTTTGGTTTTCCCAGCCAATTTTTGGGTTTCCCAGCCCTTTTTTGCCTTTCTCAGACTATTTTTTGGTTTCCTCGATTCATTTTTTTTGTCCTTAGGTCAATTTTTGGGTTCGTCAACACATTTTTGGGGTTTCTCAATCCATTTTTTGGTTTCCAAGCCCATTTCTGGGTTCCTCAATCCATTTTTGGGTACCTCAATCCATTTTAGGATCTCTCAGCTCATTTTGGAGTACCTTAGCACATTTTCGCGTCCTTGAGTTCATTTTTGGGACCGTCAAACCATTTTTGGTTTTCTCACCCATTTTTGGGTTCCTCAATCCATTTTTTTGAGTTTCTCAATCCATTTTTTAATTCCTCAGTCCATTTTTGGGTTCCTTCAGTCCATTTTTCTGTCCCTCAGCCCATTTTGTTTTCCCTCAACCATTTTTGTTTTTTCCAATACATTTTTGGGTCCCTCAGCCAATTTTTGGGTTCCTCAATCCATTTTTTAGTCCCTCAGCCCATTTTTGTGTTCCTCAATCCATTTTTGGGTCCCTCAGCCCATTTCTGGGTTCCTCAATTCACTTTTGGTTTTCTCAATCAATTTCTTGGTTTCTCAGCCTATTTTCGTGTTCTTCAATCCATTTTTTGATTCTTCAGCCCATTTTTGGTGTTCCTCAATCCATGTCTTGGTCACTCCGCCCATTTTGGGGTTTCTCAGCCTATTTTTGGATTCCTCAAACCATTTTTTTTTTCTCAACCCATTTTTGGGTTCCTCAGTCCATTTTTGGGTTCCTCAATACATTTTTTGGGCCCCGCAGCCTAGTTTTGGTCCCTCAGCCCATTGTTGGTGTTCCTCAATGCATTTTGGGGTTTCCCAGCCCATTTTTGTGTTTCTCAGTCCATTTTGGGGTTTCTCAATCCATTTTTGAATTCCTCAGTCCGTTCTTGGGTTTCTCAGCCAATTTTTGGGTTCCTCAATCCATTTTAGGTTTTCCCAGGCCATTTTTTGTTTCTCAGTCTGTTTTTGAGTTTCCAAGCCCATTTTTGCGTTACCAGCCTGTTTTTGGGTTTCTCAATCAATTTTTTTGTTTCTTAATCCATTTTTGGTTTCCTCAGGGCATTTTTGTGTTTCTCAAACCATTTTTGGTTTCCTCAGTCCGTTTTTTATATCCTCAATCCATTTTTGGTTCCCTCAGACCATTTTTGGTTTTCTCAATCCATTTTCAGGTTCTTCTGTCTATTTTTGAGTTCCTCAAACCATTTTTTGGTTTCCCAGACCATTTTTGGGTTCCTCATCTCTTTTTTGAGTTCCTAAATCCATTTTTGCATCTTTCAATCCCTTTTTGGTTTGCTCAATCCATATTTTGGTTCCTCAGCCCGATTATTGGTGCCTCAGCCTATGTTTGGGTCCCTCAGATCATTTTTGGTTTTCCTCAATCCATTTTTGAGGTCCCACATCCTATTTTTGGGTTCCTCAATCATTTTGGTGTTCCTCAATCCATTTTTTGAATTCTCAATCCATTTTTGGATTTCTCATCTCTTTTTTGAGGTCCTAAATCCATTTTTGCGTCTTTCAATCCCTTTTTGGTTTCCTCAATCCATATTTTGGTTCCTCAGCCCGATTTTTGGTCCCTCAGCCTATGTTTGAGTCCCTCAGATCATTTTTGGTTTTCCTCAATCCATTTTCGGGTTCTTCAGTCTTTTTTGGGGTTCCTCATTCCATTTTTGGGTTTCCCAGCCCATTTTTGCGTTTCTCAGTCTATCTTTGGGTTCCTTGATCCATTATTGTGTCCTTCAGTCAATTTTTGGGTTTCTCAATCCATTTTTGGGGTTCCTCAATTTATTTTTGGATCCCTCATCCCATTTTTGGGTACTTCAATCCATTTTAGGATCCCTCAGCCCATTTTGGAGTCCCTCAGCACATTTTTGGGTTTCTGAGTTCATTTCTGGGTCCGTCAAACCATTTTTGGTTTCTCACCCGTTTTTGGGTTCCTCAATCCATTTTTGGGTTTCCCAGCCCATTTTTGGGTTTCTCAGTCCATTTTTGGGTTCCTCAATACTTTTTTGGGTCCCACAGCCCATTTTTGGTTTTCCCAGCCAATTTTTGGTTTTCCCAGACCATTTTTGCCTTTCTCAGACTATTTTTTGGTTTCCTCGATTCATTTTTTTTGTCCTTAGGTCAATTTTTGGGTTCGTCAACACATTTTTGGGGTTTCTCAATTCATTTTTTGGTTTCCAAGCCCATTTCTGGGTTCCTCAATCCATTTTTGGGTACCTCAATCCATTTTAGGATCTCTCAGCTCATTTTGGAGTACCTCAGCACATTTTCGCATCCTTGAGTTCATTTTTGGGACCGTCAAACCATTTTTGGTTTTCTCACCCATTTTTGGGTTCCTCAATCCATTTTTTTGAGTTTCTCAATCCATTTTTTAATTCCTCAGTCCATTTTTGGGTTCCTTCAGTCCATTTTTCTGTCCCTCAGCCCATTTTGTTTTCCCTCAACCATTTTTGTTTTTTCCAATACATTTTTGGGTCCCTCAGCCAATTTTTGGGTTCCTCAATCCATTTTTTAGTCCCTCAGCCCATTTTTGGGTTCCTCAATCCGTTTTTGGGTCCCTCAGCCCATTTCTGGGTTCCTCAATTCACTTTTGGTTTTCTCAATCAATTTCTTGGTTTCTCAGCCTATTTTCGTGTTCTTCAATCCATTTTTTGATTCTTCAGCCCATTTTTGGTGTTCCTCAATCCATTTTTTTATTTCTCCATCCAATTTTGGGTTTCTCATCTCATTTTTGAGTTCCTAAATGCATTTTTGTGTCTTTAAGTCCCTTTTTGGTTTCCTCAATCCATTTTTGGGTTCCTCAGCCCATTTTTGGTCCCTCAGCCTATGTTTGGGTCCCTCAGATCATGTTTTGTTTTCCTCAATCCATTTTTGAGGGTCCGCATCCCATTTTACGGTTCCTCAATCCATTTTGGGATTCCTCAATCCATTTTTTGGTTTCTCAGTCCATTTTTGAGTTCTTCAATCCATTTTTGGGTTCCTCAATCCATGTCTTGGTCACTCCGCCCATTTTTGGGTTTCTCAGCCTATTTTTGGATTCCTCAAACCATTTTTTGTTTTCTCAACCCATTTTTGGGTTCCTCAGTCCATTTTTGGGTTCCTCAATACATTTTTTGGGCCCCGCAGCCTAGTTTTGGTCCCTCAGCCCATTGTTGGTGTTCCTCAATGCATTTTGGGGTTTCCCAGCCCATTTTTGTGTTTCTCAGTCCATTTTGGGGTTTCTCAATCCGTTTTTGAATTCCTCAGTCCGTTCTTGGGTTTCTCAGCCAATTTTTGGGTTCCTCAATCCATTTTAGGTTTTCCCAGGCCATTTTTTGTTTCTCAGTCTGTTTTTGAGTTTCCAAGCCCATTTTTGCGTTACCAAGCCTGTTTTGGGGTTTCTCAATCAATTTTTTTGTTTCTTAATCCATTTTTGGTTTCCTCAGGGCATTTTTGTGTTTCTCAAACCATTTTTGGTTTCCTCAGTCCGTTTTTTATATCCTCAATCCATTTTTGGTTCCCTCAGACCATTTTTGGTTTTCTCAATCCATTTTCAGGTTCTTCTGTCTATTTTTGAGTTCCTCAAACCATTTTTTGGTTTCCCAGACCATTTTTGGGTTCCTCATCTCTTTTTTGAGTTCCTAAATCCATTTTTGCATCTTTCAATCCCTTTTTGGTTTGCTCAATCCATATTTTGGTTCCTCAGCCCGATTATTGGTGCCTCAGCCTATGTTTGGGTCCCTCAGATCATTTTTGGTTTCCTCAATCCATTTTTGAGGTCCCACATCCTATTTTTGGGTTCCTCAATCATTTTGGTGTTCCTCAATCCATTTTTTTAATTCTCAATCCATTTTTGGATTTCTCATCTCTTTTTTGAGGTCCTAAATCCATTTTTGCGTCTTTCAATCCCTTTTTGGTTTCCTCAATCCATATTTTGGTTCCTCAGCCCGATTTTTGGTCCCTCAGCCTATGTTTGAGTCCCTCAGATCATTTTTGGTTTTCCTCAATCCATTTTCGGGTTCTTCAGTCTTTTTTGGGGTTCCTCATTCCATTTTTGGGTTTCCCAGCCCATTTTTGCGTTTCTCAGTCTATCTTTGGGTTCCTTGATCCATTATTGTGTCCTTCAGTCAATTTTTGGGTTTCTCAATCCATTTTTGGGGTTCCTCAATTTATTTTTGGATCCCTCATCCCTTTTTTGGGTACTTCAATCCATTTTAGGATCCCTCAGCCCATTTTGGAGTCCCTCAGCACATTTTTGGGTTTCTGAGTTCATTTCTGGGTCCGTCAAACCATTTTTGGTTTCTCACCCGTTTTTGGGTTCCTCAATCCATTTTTGGGTTTCCCAGCCCATTTTTGGGTTTCTCAGTCCATTTTTGGGTTCCTCAATACTTTTTTGGGTCCCACAGCCCATTTTTGGTTTTCCCAGCCAATTTTTGGGTTTCCCAGCCCATTTTTGCCTTTCTCAGACTATTTTTTGGTTTCCTCGATTCATTTTTTTTGTCCTTAGGTCAATTTTTGGGTTCGTCAACACATTTTTGGGGTTTCTCAATCCATTTTTTGGTTTCCAAGCCCATTTCTGGGTTCCTCAATCCATTTTTGGGTACCTCAATCCATTTTAGGATCTCTCAGCTCATTTTGGAGTACCTTAGCACATTTTCGCGTCCTTGAGTTCATTTTTGGGACCGTCAAACCATTTTTGGTTTTCTCACCCATTTTTGGGTTCCTCAATCCATTTTTTTGAGTTTCTCAATCCATTTTTTAATTCCTCAGTCCATTTTTGGGTTCCTTCAGTCCATTTTTCTGTCCCTCAGCCCATTTTGTTTTCCCTCAACCATTTTTGTTTTTTCCAATACATTTTTGGGTCCCTCAGCCAATTTTTGGGTTCCTCAATCCATTTTTTAGTCCCTCAGCCCATTTTTGTGTTCCTCAATCCATTTTTGGGTCCCTCAGCCCATTTCTGGGTTCCTCAATTCACTTTTGGTTTTCTCAATCAATTTCTTGGTTTCTCAGCCTATTTTCGTGTTCTTCAATCCATTTTTTGATTCTTCAGCCCATTTTTGGTGTTCCTCAATCCATGTCTTGGTCACTCCGCCCATTTTGGGGTTTCTCAGCCTATTTTTGGATTCCTCAAACCATTTTTTTTTTTCTCAACCCATTTTTGGGTTCCTCAGTCCATTTTTGGGTTCCTCAATACATTTTTTGGGCCCCGCAGCCTAGTTTTGGTCCCTCAGCCCATTGTTGGTGTTCCTCAATGCATTTTGGGGTTTCCCAGCCCATTTTTGTGTTTCTCAGTCCATTTTGGGGTTTCTCAATCCATTTTTGAATTCCTCAGTCCGTTCTTGGGTTTCTCAGCCAATTTTTGGGTTCCTCAATCCATTTTAGGTTTTCCCAGGCCATTTTTTGTTTCTCAGTCTGTTTTTGAGTTTCCAAGCCCATTTTTGCGTTACCAGCCTGTTTTTGGGTTTCTCAATCAATTTTTTTGTTTCTTAATCCATTTTTGGTTTCCTCAGGGCATTTTTGTGTTTCTCAAACCATTTTTGGTTTCCTCAGTCCGTTTTTTATATCCTCAATCCATTTTTGGTTCCCTCAGACCATTTTTGGTTTTCTCAATCCATTTT
The DNA here is from genome assembly GCA_033558185.1 of Dromococcyx pavoninus. NCBI lineage: Eukaryota > Metazoa > Chordata > Aves > Cuculiformes > Neomorphidae > Dromococcyx > Dromococcyx pavoninus. Next base: position 57,762 of record JAUMJL010001865.1, read on the forward strand.
CAGGTTCTTCTGTCTATTTTTGAGTTCCTCAAACCATTTTTTGGTTTCCCAGACCATTTTTGGGTTCCTCATCTCTTTTTTGAGTTCCTAAATCCATTTTTGCATCTTTCAATCCCTTTTTGGTTTGCTCAATCCATATTTTGGTTCCTCAGCCCGATTATTGGTGCCTCAGCCTATGTTTGGGTCCCTCAGATCATTTTTGGTTTTCCTCAATCCATTTTTGAGGTCCCACATCCTATTTTTGGGTTCCTCAATCATTTTGGTGTTCCTCAATCCATTTTTTGAATTCTCAATCCATTTTTGGATTTCTCATCTCTTTTTTGAGGTCCTAAATCCATTTTTGCGTCTTTCAATCCCTTTTTGGTTTCCTCAATCCATATTTTGGTTCCTCAGCCCGATTTTTGGTCCCTCAGCCTATGTTTGAGTCCCTCAGATCATTTTTGGTTTTCCTCAATCCATTTTCGGGTTCTTCAGTCTTTTTTGGGGTTCCTCAATCCATTTTTGGGTTTCCCAGCCCATTTTTGCGTTTCTCAGTCTATCTTTGGGTTCCTTGATCCATTATTGTGTCCTTCAGTCAATTTTTGGGTTTCTCAATCCATTTTTGGTGTTCCTCAATTTATTTTTGGATCCCTCATCCCATTTTTGGGTACTTCAATCCATTTTAGGATCCCTCAGCCCATTTTGGAGTCCCTCAGCACATTTTTGGGTTTCTGAGTTCATTTCTGGGTCCGTCAAACCATTTTTGGTTTCTCACCCGTTTTTGGGTTCCTCAATCCATTTTTGGGTTTCCCAGCCCATTTTTGGGTTTCTCAGTCCATTTTTGGGTTCCTCAATACTTTTTTGGGTCCCACAGCCCATTTTTGGTTTTCCCAGCCAATTTTTGGGTTTCCCAGCCCATTTTTGCCTTTCTCAGACTATTTTTTGGTTTCCTCGATTCATTTTTTTTGTCCTTAGGTCAATTTTTGGGTTCGTCAACACATTTTTGGGGTTTCTCAATCCATTTTTTGGTTTCCAAGCCCATTTCTGGGTTCCTCAATCCATTTTTGGGTACCTCAATCCATTTTAGGATCTCTCAGCTCATTTTGGAGTACCTCAGCACATTTTCGCGTCCTTGAGTTCATTTTTGGGACCGTCAAACCATTTTTGGTTTTCTCACCCATTTTTGGGTTCCTCAATCCATTTTTGAGTTTCTCAATCCATTTTTTAATTCCTCAGTCCATTTTTGGGTTCCTTCAGTCCATTTTTCTGTCCCTCAGCCCATTTTGTTTTCCCTCAACCATTTTTGTTTTTTCCAATACATTTTTGGGTCCCTCAGCCAATTTTTGGGTTCCTCAATCCATTTTTTAGTCCCTCAGCCCATTTTTGGGTTCCTCAATCCGTTTTTGGGTCCCTCAGCCCATTTCTGGGTTCCTCAATTCACTTTTGGTTTTCTCAATCAATTTCTTGGTTTCTCAGCCTATTTTCGTGTTCTTCAATCCATTTTTTGATTCTTCAGCCCATTTTTGGTGTTCCTCAATCCATTTTTTTATTTCTCCATCCAATTTTGGGTTTCTCATCTCATTTTTGAGTTCCTAAATGCATTTTTGTGTCTTTAAGTCCCTTTTTGGTTTCCTCAATCCATTTTTGGGTTCCTCAGCCCATTTTTGGTCCCTCAGCCTATGTTTGGGTCCCTCAGATCATTTTTTTGTTTTCCTCAATCCATTTTTGAGGGTCCGCATCCCATTTTACGGTTCCTCAATCCATTTTGGGATTCCTCAATCCATTTTTTGGTTTCTCAGTCCATTTTTGAGTTCTTCAATCCATTTTTGGGTTCCTCAATCCATGTCTTGGTCACTCCGCCCATTTTTGGGTTTCTCAGCCTATTTTTGGATTCCTCAAACCATTTTTTGTTTTCTCAACCCATTTTTGGGTTCCTCAGTCCATTTTTGGGTTCCTCAATACATTTTTTGGGCCCCGCAGCCTAGTTTTGGTCCCTCAGCCCATTGTTGGTGTTCCTCAATGCATTTTGGGGTTTCCCAGCCCATTTTTGTGTTTCTCAGTCCATTTGGGGGTTTCTCAATCCATTTTTGAATTCCTCAGTCCGTTCTTGGGTTTCTCAGCCAATTTTTGGGTTCCTCAATCCATTTTAGGTTTTCCCAGGCCATTTTTTGTTTCTCAGTCTGTTTTTGAGTTTCCAAGCCCATTTTTGCGTTACCAGCCTGTTTTTGGGTTTCTCAATCAATTTTTTTGTTTCTTAATCCATTTTTGGTTTCCTCAGGGCATTTTTGTGTTTCTCAAACCATTTTTGGTTTCCTCAGTCCGTTTTTTATATCCTCAATCCATTTTTGGTTCCCTCAGACCATTTTTGGTTTTCTCAATCCATTTTCAGGTTCTTCTGTCTATTTTTGAGTTCCTCAAACCATTTTTTGGTTTCCCAGACCATTTTTGGGTTCCTCATCTCTTTTTTGAGTTCTTAAATCCATTTTTGCATCTTTCAATCCCTTTTTGGTTTGCTCAATCCATATTTTGGTTCCTCAGCCCGATTATTGGTGCCTCAGCCTATGTTTGGGTCCCTCAGATCATTTTTGGTTTTCCTCAATCCATTTTTGAGGTCCCACATCCTATTTTTGGGTTCCTCAATCATTTTGGTGTTCCTCAATCCATTTTTTGAATTCTCAATCCATTTTTGGATTTCTCATCTCTTTTTTGAGGTCCTAAATCCATTTTTGCGTCTTTCAATCCCTTTTTGGTTTCCTCAATCCATATTTTGGTTCCTCAGCCCGATTTTTGGTCCCTCAGCCTATGTTTGAGTCCCTCAGATCATTTTTGGTTTTCCTCAATCCATTTTCGGGTTCTTCAGTCTTTTTTTGGGTTCCTCAATCCATTTTTGGGTTTCCCAGCCCATTTTTGCGTTTCTCAGTCTATCTTTGGGTTCCTTGATCCATTATTGTGTCCTTCAGTCAATTTTTGGGTTTCTCAATCCATTTTTGGGGTTCCTCAATTTATTTTTGGATCCCTCATCCCATTTTTGGGTACTTCAATCCATTTTAGGATCCCTCAGCCCATTTTGGAGTCCCTCAGCACATTTTTGGGTTTCTGAGTTCATTTCTGGGTCCGTCAAACCATTTTTGGTTTCTCACCCGTTTTTGGGTTCCTCAATACTTTTTTGGGTCCCACAGCCCATTTTTGGTTTTCCCAGCCAATTTTTGGTTTTCCCAGCCCATTTTTGCCTTTCTCAGACTATTTTTTGGTTTCCTCGATTCATTTTTTTTGTCCTTAGGTCAATTTTTGGGTTCGTCAACACATTTTTGGGGTTTCTCAATCCATTTTTTGGTTTCCAAGCCCATTTCTGGGTTCCTCAATCCATTTTTGGGTACCTCAATCCATTTTAGGATCTCTCAGCTCATTTTGGAGTACCTCAGCACATTTTCGCGTTCTTGAGTTCATTTTTGGGACCGTCAAACCATTTTTGGTTTTCTCACCCATTTTTGGGTTCCTCAATCCATTTTTTTGAGTTTCTCAATCCATTTTTTAATTCCTCAGTCCATTTTTGGGTTCCTTCAGTCCATTTTTCTGTCCCTCAGCCCATTTTGTTTTCCCTCAACCATTTTTGTTTTTTCCAATACATTTTTGGGTCCCTCAGCCAATTTTTGGGTTCCTCAATCCATTTTTTAGTCCCTCAGCCCATTTTTGTGTTCCTCAATCCATTTTTGGGTCTCTCAGCCCATTTCTGGGTTCCTCAATTCACTTTTGGTTTTCTCAATCAATTTCTTGGTTTCTCAGCCTATTTTCGTGTTCTTCAATCCATTTTTTGATTCTTCAGCCCATTTTTGGTGTTCCTCAATCCATGTCTTGGTCACTCCGCCCATTTTGGGGTTTCTCAGCCTATTTTTGGATTCCTCAAACCATTTTTTGTTTTCTCAACCCATTTTTGGGTTCCTCAGTCCATTTTTGGGTTCCTCAATACATTTTTTGGGCCCCGCAGCCTAGTTTTAGTCCCTCAGCCCATTGTTGGTGTTCCTCAATGCATTTTGGGGTTTCCCAGCCCATTTTTGTGTTTCTCAGTCCATTTTGGGGTTTCTCAATCCATTTTTGAATTCCTCAGTCCGTTCTTGGGTTTCTCAGCCAATTTTTGGGTTCCTCAATCCATTTTAGGTTTTCCCAGGCCATTTTTTGTTTCTCAGTCTGTTTTTGAGTTTCCAAGCCCATTTTTGCGTTACCAGCCTGTTTTTGGGTTTCTCAATCAATTTTTTTGTTTCTTAATCCATTTTTGGTTTCCTCAGGGCATTTTTGTGTTTCTCAAACCATTTTTGGTTTCCTCAGTCCGTTTTTTATATCCTCAATCCATTTTTGGTTCCCTCAGACCATTTTTGGTTTTCTCAATCCATTTTCAGGTTCTTCTGTCTATTTTTGAGTTCCTCAAACCATTTTTTTGTTTCCCAGACCATTTTTGGGTTCCTCATCTCTTTTTTGAGTTCCTAAATCCATTTTTGCATCTTTCAATCCCTTTTTGGTTTGCTCAATCCATATTTTGGTTCCTCAGCCCGATTATTGGTGCCTCAGCCTATGTTTGGGTCCCTCAGATCATTTTTGGTTTTCCTCAATCCATTTTTTGAATTCTCAATCCATTTTTGGATTTCTCATCTCTTTTTTGAGGTCCTAAATCCATTTTTGCGTCTTTCAATCCCTTTTTGGTTTCCTCAATCCATATTTTGGTTCCTCAGCCCGATTTTTGGTCCCTCAGCCTATGTTTGAGTCCCTCAGATCATTTTTGGTTTTCCTCAATCCATTTTCGGGTTCTTCAGTCTTTTTTTGGGTTCCTCAATCCATTTTTGGGTTTCCCAGCCCATTTTTGCGTTTCTCAGTCTATCTTTGGGTTCCTTGATCCATTATTGTGTCCTTCAGTCAATTTTTGGGTTTCTCAATCCATTTTTGGTGTTCCTCAATTTATTTTTGGATCCCTCATCCCATTTTTGGGTACTTCAATCCATTTTAGGATCCCTCAGCCCATTTTGGAGTCCCTCAGCACATTTTTGGGTTTCTGAGTTCATTTCTGGGTCCGTCAAACCATTTTTGGTTTCTCACCCGTTTTTGGGTTCCTCAATCCATTTTTGGGTTTCCCAGCCCATTTTTGGTTTTCCCAGCCAATTTTTGGGTTTCCCAGCCCATTTTTGCCTTTCTCAGACTATTTTTTGGTTTCCTCGATTCATTTTTTTTGTCCTTAGGTCAATTTTTGGGTTCGTCAACACATTTTTGGGGTTTCTCAATCCATTTTTTGGTTTCCAAGCCCATTTCTGGGTTCCTCAATCCATTTTTGGGTACCTCAATCCATTTTAGGATCTCTCAGCTCATTTTGGAGTACCTCAGCACATTTTCGCGTCCTTGAGTTCATTTTTGGGACCGTCAAACCATTTTTGGTTTTCTCACCCATTTTTGGGTTCCTCAATCCATTTTTGAGTTTCTCAATCCATTTTTTAATTCCTCAGTCCATTTTTGGGTTCCTTCAGTCCATTTTTCTGTCCCTCAGCCCATTTTGTTTTCCCTCAACCATTTTTGTTTTTTCCAATACATTTTTGGGTCCCTCAGCCAATTTTTGGGTTCCTCAATCCATTTTTTAGTCCCTCAGCCCATTTTTGGGTTCCTCAATCCGTTTTTGGGTCCCTCAGCCCATTTCTGGGTTCCTCAATTCACTTTTGGTTTTCTCAATCAATTTCTTGGTTTCTCAGCCTATTTTCGTGTTCTTCAATCCATTTTTTGATTCTTCAGCCCATTTTTGGTGTTCCTCAATCCATTTTTTTATTTCTCCATCCAATTTTGGGTTTCTCATCTCATTTTTGAGTTCCTAAATGCATTTTTGTGTCTTTAAGTCCCTTTTTGGTTTCCTCAATCCATTTTTGGGTTCCTCAGCCCATTTTTGGTCCCTCAGCCTATGTTTGGGTCCCTCAGATCATTTTTTTGTTTTCCTCAATCCATTTTTGAGGGTCCGCATCCCATTTTACGGTTCCTCAATCCATTTTGGGATTCCTCAATCCATTTTTTGGTTTCTCAGTCCATTTTTGAGTTCTTCAATCCATTTTTGGGTTCCTCAATCCATGTCTTGGTCACTCCGCCCATTTTTGGGTTTCTCAGCCTATTTTTGGATTCCTCAAACCATTTTTTGTTTTCTCAACCCATTTTTGGGTTCCTCAGTCCATTTTTGGGTTCCTCAATACATTTTTTGGGCCCCGCAGCCTAGTTTTGGTCCCTCAGCCCATTGTTGGTGTTCCTCAATGCATTTTGGGGTTTCCCAGCCCATTTTTGTGTTTCTCAGTCCATTTTGGGGTTTCTCAATCCGTTTTTGAATTCCTCAGTCCGTTCTTGGGTTTCTCAGCCAATTTTTGGGTTCCTCAATCCATTTTAGGTTTTCCCAGGCCATTTTTTGTTTCTCAGTCTGTTTTTGAGTTTCCAAGCCCATTTTTGCGTTACCAAGCCTGTTTTGGGGTTTCTCAATCAATTTTTTTGTTTCTTAATCCATTTTTGGTTTCCTCAGGGCATTTTTGTGTTTCTCAAACCATTTTTGGTTTCCTCAGTCCGTTTTTTATATCCTCAATCCATTTTTGGTTCCCTCAGACCATTTTTGGTTTTCTCAATCCATTTTCAGGTTCTTCTGTCTATTTTTGAGTTCCTCAAACCATTTTTTGGTTTCCCAGACCATTTTTGGGTTCCTCATCTCTTTTTTGAGTTCCTAAATCCATTTTTGCATCTTTCAATCCCTTTTTGGTTTGCTCAATCCATATTTTGGTTCCTCAGCCCGATTATTGGTGCCTCAGCCTTTGTTTGGGTCCCTCAGATCATTTTTGGTTTTCCTCAATCCATTTTTGAGGTCCCACATCCTATTTTTGGGTTCCTCAATCATTTTGGTGTTCCTCCAATCATTTTGGTGTTCCTCAATCCATTTTTGGATTTCTCATCTCTTTTTTGAGGTCCTAAATCCATTTTTGCGTCTTTCAATCCCTTTTTGGTTTCCTCAATCCATATTTTGGTTCCTCAGCCCGATTTTTGGTCCCTCAGCCTATGTTTGAGTCCCTCAGATCATTTTTGGTTTTCCTCAATCCATTTTCGGGTTCTTCAGTCTTTTTTGGGGTTCCTCATTCCATTTTTGGGTTTCCCAGCCCATTTTTGCGTTTCTCAGTCTATCTTTGGGTTCCTTGATCCATTATTGTGTCCTTCAGTCAATTTTTGGGTTTCTCAATCCATTTTTGGGGTTCCTCAATTTATTTTTGGATCCCTCATCCCATTTTTGGATACTTCAATCCATTTTAGGATCCCTCAGCCCATTTTGGAGTCCCTCAGCACATTTTTGGGTTTCTGAGTTCATTTCTGGGTCCGTCAAACCATTTTTGGTTTCTCACCCGTTTTTGGGTTCCTCAATCCATTTTTGGGTTTCCCAGTCCATTTTTGGGTTTCTCAGTCTATTTTTGGGTTCCTCACTACTTTTTTGGGTCCCACAGCCCATTTTTGGTTTTCCCAGCCAATTTTTGGGTTTCCCAGCCCATTTTTGCCTTTCTCAGACTATTTTTTGGTTTCCTCGATTCATTTTTTTTGTCCTTAGTTCAATTTTTGGGTTCGTCAACACATTTTTGGGGTTTCTCAATCCATTTTTTGGTTTCCAAGCCCATTTCTGGGTTCCTCAATCCATTTTTGGGTACCTCAATCCATTTTAGGATCTCTCAGCTCATTTTGGAGTACCTCAGCACATTTTCGCGTCCTTGAGTTCATTTTTGGGACCGTCAAACCATTTTTGGTTTTCTCACCCATTTTTGGGTTCCTCAATCCATTTTTTTGAGTTTCTCAATCCATTTTTTAATTCCTCAGTCCATTTTTGTGTTCCTTCAGTCCATTTTTCTGTCCCTCAGCCCATTTTGTTTTCCCTCAACCATTTTTGTTTTTTCCAATACATTTTTGGGTCCCTCAGCCAATTTTTGGGTTCCTCAATCCATTTTTTAGTCCCTCAGCCCATTTTTGGGTTCCTCAATCCGTTTTTGGGTCCCTCAGCCCATTTCTGGGTTCCTCAATTCACTTTTGGTTTTCTCAATCAATTTCTTGGTTTCTCAGCCTATTTTCGTGTTCTTCAATTCATTTTTTGATTCTTCAGCTCATTTTTGGTGTTCCTCAATCCATTTTTTTATTTCTCCATCCAATTTTGGGTTTCTCATCTCATTTTTGAGTTCCTAAATGCATTTTTGTGTCTTTAAGTCCCTTTTTGGTTTCCTCAATCCATTTTTGGGTTCCTCAGCCCATTTTTGGTCCCTCAGCCTATGTTTGGGTCCCTCAGATCATTTTTTGTTTTCCTCAATCCATTTTTGAGGGTCCGCATCCCATTTTACGGTTCCTCAATCCATTTTGGGATTCCTCAATCCATTTTTTGGTTTCTCAGTCCATTTTTGAGTTCTTCAATCCATTTTTGGGTTCCTCAATCCATGTCTTGGTCACTCCGCCCATTTTGGGGTTTCTCAGCCTATTTTTGGATTCCTCAAACCATTTTTTGTTTTCTCAACCCATTTTTGGGTTCCTCAGTCCATTTTTGGGCCCCGCAGCCTATTTTTGGTCCCTCAGCCCATTGTTGGTGTTCCTCAATGCATTTTGGGGTTTCCCAGCCCATTTTTGTGTTTCTCAGTCCATTTTGGGGTTTCTCAATCCATTTTTGAATTCCTCAGTCCGTTCTTGGGTTTCTCAGCCAATTTTTGGGTTCCTCAATCCATTTTAGGTTTTCCCAGGCCATTTTTTGTTTCTCAGTCTGTTTTTGAGTTTCCAAGCCCATTTTTGCGTTACCAAGCCTGTTTTGGGGTTTCTCAATCAATTTTTTTGTTTCTTAATCCATTTTTGGTTTCCTCAGGGCATTTTTGTGTTTCTCAAACCATTTTTGGTTTCCTCAGTCCGTTTTTTATATCCTCAATCCATTTTTGGTTCCCTCAGACCATTTTTGGTTTTCTCAATCCATTTTCAGGTTCTTCTGTCTATTTTTGAGTTCCTCAAACCATTTTTTGGTTTCCCAGACCATTTTTGGGTTCCTCATCTCTTTTTTGAGTTCCTAAATCCATTTTTGCATCTTTCAATCCCTTTTTGGTTTGCTCAATCCATATTTTGGTTCCTCAGCCCGATTATTGGTGCCTCAGCCTATGTTTGGGTCCCTCAGATCATTTTTGGTTTTCCTCAATCCATTTTTGAGGTCCCACATCCTATTTTTGGGTTCCTCAATCATTTTGGTGATCCTCAATCCATTTTTTGAATTCTCAATCCATTTTTGGATTTCTCATCTCTTTTTTGAGGTCCTAAATCCATTTTTGCGTCTTTCAATCCCTTTTTGGTTTCCTCAATCCATATTTTGGTTCCTCAGCCCGATTTTTGGTCCCTCAGCCTATGTTTGAGTCCCTCAGATCATTTTTGGTTTTCCTCAATCCATTTTTGGGTTCTTCAGTCTTTTTTGGGGTTCCTCAATCCATTTTTGGGTTTCCCAGCCCATTTTTGCGTTTCTCAGTCTATCTTTGGGTTCCTTGATCCATTATTGTGTCCTTCAGTCAATTTTTGGGTTTCTCAATCCATTTTTGGGGTTCCTCAATTTATTTTTGGATCCCTCATCCCATTTTTGGGTACTTCAATCCATTTTAGGATCCCTCAGCCCATTTTGGAGTCCCTCAGCACATTTTTGGGTTTCTGAGTTCATTTCTGGGTCCGTCAAACCATTTTTGGTTTCTCACCCGTTTTTGGGTTCCTCAATCCATTTTTGGGTTTCCCAGCCCATTTTTGGGTTTCTCAGTCCATTTTTGGGTTCCTCAATACTTTTTTGGGTCCCACAGCCCATTTTTGGTTTTCCCAGCCAATTTTTGGGTTTCCCAGCCCATTTTTGCCTTTCTCAGACTATTTTTTGGTTTCCTCGATTCATTTTTTTTGTCCTTAGGTCAATTTTTAGGTTCGTCAACACATTTTTGGGGTTTCTCAATCCATTTTTTGGTTTCCAAGCCCATTTCTGGGTTCCTCAATCCATTTTTGGGTACCTCAATCCATTTTAGGATCTCTCAGCTCATTTTGGAGTACCTCAGCACATTTTCGCGTCCTTGAGTTCATTTTTGGGACCGTCAAACCATTTTTGGTTTTCTCACCCATTTTTGGGTTCCTCAATCCATTTTTGAGTTTCTCAATCCATTTTCTAATTCCTCAGTCCATTTTTGGGTTCCTTCAGTCCATTTTTCTGTCCTCAGCCCATTTTGTTTTCCCTCAACCATTTTTGTTTTTTCCAATACATTTTTGGGTCCCTCAGACAATTTTTGGGTTCCTCAATTCATTTTTGTTTTTTTCAATCCTTTTTTTGGTCCCTCAGTCCTTTTTTGGTCCCTCAGCCCATGTTTAGGTCCTTCAGATCATTTTTGGTTTTCCTCAATCCATTTTTGGGTTCCTCCATCCATGTCTTGTTCACTCAGCCCATTTTGGGGTTCCTCAGCCTATTTTTTGATTCATAAATCCATTTTTGGTTTTCTCAACCCATTTTTGGGTTCATCAGTCCATTTTTGGGTTTCTCAATACATTTTGGGTCCCGCAGCACATTTTTGGTTCCTTCAGCCCATTGTTGGTGTTCCTCGATCCATTTTTGGGTTTCCAGCCTATTTTGGGGGTTTCTCAGTCCATTTTTTGGTTTCTCAATACATTCTGAATTCCTCAGTCTATTTTTGGGTCCCTCAGCCCATTTTGGGGTTTGTTAATCTATTTTTGGTTCCACAATGTATTTTAATTTTCCCCAATCCATTTTTTTGGTTTTTCAGTCCATTTTTGGGTTCCTCAATCCATTTTTGGGTTCCTCTATCCATTTTTGGGTTCCTGAATCCATTGTTTGGTTTCTCAGTCCATTTTTGGCTTCCTCAATACTTTTTTGGGTTTCTCAATCTCTTTTTGGATTCCTCGGCCCATTTTTGTGTCCCTCAGCCCATTTTTGGGTACCCCCGCCCATTTTGTTTTCCCTCAGCCTTTTCTGGATTTTCCAATCCATTCTTGGGTCCCTCAGCCAATTTTTGGGATCCTCAATCCTTTTTTTGGCACCTGAACCCGTTTTTGAGTCCCTCATCCCTTTTTTGGGCTTCCTCAATCCTTTTTCGTGTCACTCAGCCCATTTTGGGTTTCTTAAGCCCATTCTGGGCCCCTCAATACGTTTTTGGTTCCTCAATTCATTTTTCGGTTTCTAAGCTGATTTTTTTGTTCCCTGAGCCCATTTTCTTGTCCCTCAGCCCATTTTTGGGTCTCTCAGCCCTTTTTTGTGTTCCTGAATCCATTTTTGGGTTTCTCAATCAATTTCTTGGTTTCTGAGTCTATTTTTGTGTTCCTCAATCCATTTTTTGATTACTCAGCCCATTTTTGGTTCTCTCAGCCCATTTTTGGTCCCTCAGCCCATGTTTGGGTCCCTCAGCTCACTTTTGGTTTTCCTCAACCCATTTTTGTGGTCCCACATTCTATTTTTGGGTTCCTCAATCCATTTTGAGGTTCCTCAATCCATTTTGGGGTTTCTCAGTCCATTTTTGAGTTCCTCAATCCATTTTTGGTTTCCTCAATCCATGTCTTGGTCACTCAACCCATTTTTGGGTTTCTCAGCTTATTTTTTGATTCCTCAAACCATTTTTGGTTTTCTCAACCCATTTTTGGGTTCCTCAGTCCATTTTTGGGTTCCTCATTACATTTTTGGGTCCCGCAGCCCATTTTTGGGTTTCCCAGACCATTTTTGGTTTTCTCAGTCCATTTTTGGGTTTCTCCATCCATTTTTTGAATTCCTCAGTCTATTTTTGGGTCCCTCAGTCCATGTTTGAATTCCTTAATCTATTTTTGGGTTCCTCAATCCATTTTTGTGTTTTTCAGGCCATTTTTGGTTTCTCAGTCCATTTTGGGGGTTCTAAGCCCTTTTTTGCGTTTCCAAGCCCATTTTTGGTTTTCTCTGTCCATTTTTTTTTGTTTCTCAATCCATTTTTGGGTTCCTCAGCCCATTTTTTATATCCTCAATCCATTTTGGGTCCCTCAGCCCATTTTTTGCTCCCTCATTCCATTTTTGGGTCTCTCAGCCCATTTTTGGTTTTCTCAATCGATTTTTGGGTTCCGCAGCCTATTTTTGGGTTCTTCGATCAATTTTTGGGGTTCTTCAATCCATTTTTTGTTTTCCAAGCCCATTTTTGGGTTCCTTAATTAATTTTTGGGATTCCTCAATTTCTTTTTGGATCCCTCATCCCATTTTTGGGTACCTCAATCCATTTTAGGATTAATCACCCATTTTTGAGTTTCGCAGCACATTTTCGGGTCCCTCAGTTCATTTTTGGGTGCGTCAAACCATTTTTTGGTTTTCTCACTCATTTTTGGGTTCCTCAATCCATTTTTTTGGATTCTCAGCCCATTTTTTAGTTTCTGAGTCTATTTTTGTGTTCCTCAATCCATTTTAGGGTTTCTTCAGTTTATTTTTGGGTTCCTCATCCTATTTTGGGGGTTCGTCAATCAATTTTTGTGTCCCTCAGCCAATTTTTCGGTTCCTCAATTAATTTTTTTTTTCAATCAATTTTTTGGTCACCTCAGCCGAATTGGGGGTTCTTAAGCACATTTTTGGGCGCCTCTACATTTTTGGGTCCCTCAGCCCATTTCTGGGTTCCTCAATTCATTTTTCGGTTTCTAAGCTGATTTTTGGGACCCTCAGTCCATTTTTTTGGGTCCCTCAGTCCAGTTTGGGTTCCTCAGTCCATTTTTAGGTTTCTCAATCCATTTTTGGGTTCCTCAATCTATTTTTTGAGTTCCTCAGCCCAATTATGTGTTCCTCAGTCCATTTTTGGGTTGCCCAGGACATTTTTGGTTTCTCAGTCCGTTTTTGGTTTCTCGGCCCATTTTTGGTTCTCTCAGTCCATTTTTTTGGTTCCTCAGTCCATTTTTGGCTTACTCAGCCCATTTTTGGTCCCTCAGCCCATGTCTTTGTCTTTCAGCTCATTTTTGGTTTTCCTCAATCCATTTTTGAGGTCCCACATTGCATTTTTGGGTTCCTCAATGCATTTTTGGGTTCCTCAATCCATGTCTTGGTCACTCAGCCCATATTTGGGTTTCTCAGCCTATTTTTAGATTCCTCAAACCGTTTTTGGTTTTCTCAACCCATTTTTAGGTTCCTCTGCCAATTTCTGGGTTCCTCAGTCCGTTTTTGGTTTCCCCAGCACATTGTTGGTGTTCCTCAATCCATTTATTGTGTTTCCCAGCCCCCTTTTGGGTTTCTCAGTCCATTTTTAAATTCTTCAGTCTATTTTTGGGTCCCTCAGCCCATTTTGGGGTCCCTCAGCCTATTTTTGGGTTCCTCAATCCATTTTTGGGTTTCCCAGGCCATTTTTGGTTTCTCGGTCCGTTTTTGGGTTTCCAAGTCCATTTTTGCGTTTCTAAGCCCATCTTGGGATTTCTCAGTCCATTTCTTTGTTTCTCAATCCATTTTTGCTTTCCTCCGTGCATTTTTGGTTTTCTCAACCTATTTTTGGTTTCCTCAATCCATTTTTGGATTCTTCACTTTATTTTTGGGTTCCTCAGCCCATTTTTTATATCCTCAATCCATTTTTTATTCCCTCAGCCCATTTTTGGTTTTCTCAATCCATTTTCGGGTTCCTCAGTCTATTTTTGGCTTCCTCGATCCATTTTTGTGTCCTTCAGTGATTTTTTGGGTTCCTCAATCCATTTTGGGGGTTCCTCAATTTTTTTTGTATCCCTCATCCCATTTTTGGGTACCTCAATCCATTTTAGGATGCCTCAGCACATTTTGGGGTCCCTCAGCACATTTTGGGGTCCCTCAGTTCATTTTGGGGTCCCTCAAGACATTTCTGGGTTTCTCACCCATTTTTGGGTTCCTCAACCCATCTTTTTTGGATTCTCAGCCCATTTTTGAGTTTCTGAGTCTATTTGTGGGTTCCTCAAACCATTTTTGGGTTGTCCAGGACATTTTTGGTTTCTCAGTACGTTTTTGGCCCTTCAGCCCATTTTTGGTTCTCTCAGGCCATTTTTTTGTGTTCCTCAGTCCATTTTTGGCTTCCTCAGCCCATTTTTGGTCCCTCAGCCCATGTTTGGGTGCCTCAGCTCATTTTTGGCTTTCTGCGATCCGTTTTTGGATCCAACATCCCGTTTCTGGGTTCCTCAGTCCATTTTGAGGTTCCTCAATCCATTTTTGGGTTTCTCAGTCCATTTTTGGGTTCTTCAATCCATTTTTGGTTGCCTCAATCTATGTCTTGGTCAATCAGCCCATTTTGGGGTTTCTCAGCCTATTTTTGTATTCCTCAATTCATTTTTCAGTTTCTAAGCCTATTTTTGGTCCCTGAGCCCATTTTTTTGTCCCTCAGCCCATTTTTTGGTCTCTCAGCCCATTTTTGGATCCCTCAGCCCATTGTTGGGTTTCTCAATCCATTTTTGCTTTCTTCAGTCCATTTCTGGGTCCCTCAGCCCATTTTGGTGTTCTTTAATCTATTTTTTGGTTCTTCAATCCAGTTTTGGTTTTCACCGGCCATTTTTACGTTCCCAGTCCGTTTTGGGGGTTCCAAGCCCTTTTTTGCGTTTCTACGCCCATTTTTGGTTTTCTCAGTCCATTTTTGCATCCCTCAATCAATTTTTAGTTCCTCAGCCCATTTTTGAAATCCTCAATCCATTTTTGAGTCCCTCAGCTCATTTTTTGCTCCCTCATTCAATTTTGACTCCCTCAGCACATTTTTGGGTCTCTCAGTTCATTTTAGGTTTGGTCAAACCATTTTTGGTTTTCTCACCCATTTTTGGGTTCCTCAATCCATTTTTCGGATTCTCAGCCCATTTTTGAGTTTCTGAGTCTGTTTGTGGGTTCCTCAATCCATTTTTGTGTTCCTCAGTCCATTTTTGTGTTCCTCAGCCCATTTTGGGTGTTCCTCAATTGATTTTTGGGTTCAGCAGCCAATTTTTGGGGTTCCTCAATCCATTTTGGTGTCAATCAGCTAATTTTTGGGTTTCTCAATCCATTTTTGTTTTTTTCAATCCATTTCTTCGTCCCTCGGCCCATTTTTGGGTTCCTCAATCCATTTTTGGGTTTCCCAGCCCATTTTTTGGTTTCTCAGTCCATTTTTGCATTTCTAAATCCATTTTGAGGTTCTTCAATCCATTTTGGGGTTTCTCAATCCATTTTCGATTTCCTCAGTCTATTTTTGGGTTCCTCAATCCATTTTTGGGGTTGCTCAATTCATTTATTGATTTCCTAGCCCATTTTTTGTTTCCTCAATCCTTTTTTGGGTTTCCTCAATGTATTTTTGATTCCTCATGCCGTTTTTGGGTACCTCAACCCATTTTAGGATCCTCAGCACATTTTTGAGTCCCGCAGCACATTTTAGGGGTCCCTCAGTTCATTTTGTGTCTGTCAAACCATTTTTGGTTTTCTCACCCATGTTTGGGTTCCTCAATCCATTTTTTTTAATTCACAGTCCATTTTGAGTTTCTGAGTCTATTTTTTGGTTCCTCAATCCTTTTTTGTGTCAGCCTATTTTTGGTTTCTAAACCCATTTTTGGGTTTCTCAATACATTTTTGGTTTCCTCACTCCATTTTTGGGTACCTCAGTCCATTGTTGATGTTCCTCAATCCATTTTTGGGTTTCCCAGCCCATTTTTGGGTTCCTCAATCCATTTTTTATGGTTCCTCATTCCTTTTTGGGTTCCTCAGCCCATTATGGGGTTCCTCAACCTGTTTTTGGGTTCCCATCCATTTCTTGGTCAATCAGTCCATTTTTGGGTTCCTCAGTCCATTTTTGGTCTTGCAGCCCATTTTAGGGTTCTTCAGTCCATTTTTGGGTTCCTCAATCCATTTTTGGGTTTCCAGTCCATTTTTTGATTTCTCAGTCCATTTTTAGGTTTCCAATGCATTTTTGGGTTCCTCAATCCATTTTTGGGGTTTCTCAGCCCATTTTTGGGTCCCTCAATCCATTTTGTTTGCCCATAACATATTTGGTTTCTCAGTTCTTTTTTGGCCCTTCAGCCCATTTTTGTTCTCTCAGGCATTTTTTTGTGTTCCTCAGTCCATTTTTGGCTTCCTCAGCCCATTTTGGTCCCTCAGCCCATGTTTGGGTGCCTCAGCTCATTTTTGGCTTTCTGCGATCCGTTTTTGGATCCAGCATCCCGTTTCTGGGTTCCTCAGTCCATTTGAGGTTCCTCAATCCATTTTTGGGTTTCTCAGTCCATTTTTGGGTTCTTCAATCCATTTTTGGTTGCCTCAATCTATGTCTTCGTCAATCAGCCCATTTTTGGGTTTCTCAACCTATTTTTGTATTCCTCAATTCATTTTTCAGTTTCTAAGCCTATTTTTGGTCCCTGAGCCCATTTTTTTGTCCCTCAGCCCATTTTTTGGTCTCTCAGCCCATTTTTGGATCCCTCAGCCCATTGTTGGGTTTCTCAATCCATTTTTGCATTCTTCAGTCCATTTCTGGGTCCCTCAGCCCATTTTGGTGTTCTTTAATCTATTTTTTGGTTCTTCAATCCAGTTTTGGTTTTCACCGGCCATTTTTACGTTCCCAGTCCGTTTTGGGGGTTCCAAGCCCTTTTTTGCGTTTCTACGCCCATTTTTGGTTTTCTCAGTCCATTTTTGCATCCCTCAATCAATTTTTAGGTCCTCAGCCCATTTTTGAAATCCTCAATCCATTTTTGAGTCCCTCAGCTCATTTTTTGCTCCCTCATTCAATTTTTGACTCCCTCAGCACATTTTTGGGTCTCTCAGTTCATTTTAGGTTTGGTCAAACCATTTTTGGTTTTCTCACCCATTTTTGGGTTCCTCAATCCATTTTTTCGATTCTCAGCCCATTTTTGAGTTTCTGAGTCTGTTTGTGGGTTCCTCAATCCATTTTTGTGTTCCTCAGTCCATTTTGTGTTCCTCAGCCCATTTTGGGTGTTCCTCAATTGATTTTGGGTTCAGCAGCCAATTTTTGGGGTTCCTCAATCCATTTTGGTGGCAATCAGCTAATTTTTGGGTTTCTCAATCCATTTTTGTTTTTTTCAATCCATTTCTTCGTCCCTCGGCCCATTTTTGGGTTCCTCAATCCATTTTTGGGTTTCCCAGCCCATTTTTTGGTTTCTCAGTCCATTTTTGCGTTTCTAAATCCATTTTGAGGTTCTTCAATCCATTTTGGGGTTTCTCAATCCATTTTCGATTTCCTCAGTCTATTTTTGGGTTCCTCAATCCATTTTTGGGGTTGCTCAATTCATTTATTGATTTCCTAGCCCATTTTTTGTTTCCTCAATCCTTTTTTGGGTTTCCTCAATGTATTTTTTGATTCCTCATGCCGTTTTTGGGTACCTCAACCCATTTTAGGATCCCTCAGCACATTTTTGAGTCCCGCAGCACATTTTAGGGGTCCCTCAGTTCATTTTTGTGTCTGTCAAACCATTTTTGGTTTTCTCACCCATGTTTGGGTTCCTCAATCCATTTTTTAATTCACAGTCCATTTTTGAGTTTCTGAGTCTATTTTTTGGTTCCTCAATCCTTTTTTGTGTCAGCCTATTTTTGGTTTTCTAAACCCATTTTTGGGTTCTCAATACATTTTTGGTTTCCTCACTCCATTTTTGGGTACCTCAGTCCATTGTTGATGTTCCTCAATCCATTTTTGGGTTTCCCAGCCCATTTTGGGTCCTCAATCCATTTTTTATGGTTCCTCAATCCTTTTTTGGGTTCCTCAGCCAATTATGGGGTTCCTCAACCTGTTTTTGGGTTCCTCAATCCATTTCTTGGTCAATCAGTCCATTTTTGGGTTCCTCAGTCCATTTTGGTCTTGCAGCCCATTTTAGGGTTCTTCAGTCCATTTTTGGGTTCCTCAATCCATTTTTGGGTTTCCCAGTCCATTTTTTGATTTCTCAGTCCATTTTTAGGTTTTCCAATGCATTTTTGGGTTCCTCAATCCATTTTTGGGTTTCTCAGCCCATTTTTGGGTCCCTCAATCCATTTTTGTTTTGCCCATAACATATTTGGTTTCTCAGTTCTTTTTTGGCCTTCAGCCCATTTTTGGTTCTCTCAGGCCATTTTTTTGTGTTCCTCAGTCCATTTTTGGCTTCCTCAGCCCATTTTTGGTCCCTCAGCCCATGTTTGGGTGCCTCAGCTCATTTTTGGCTTTCTGCGATCCGTTTTTGGATCCAACATCCCGTTTCTGGGTTCCTCAGTCCATTTGAGGTTCCTCAATCCATTTTTGGGTTTCTCATTCCATTTTTGGGTTCTTCAATTTATTTTTGGTTGCCTCAATCTATGTCTTCGTCAGTCAGCCCATTTTTGGGTTTCTCAGCCTATTTTTGTATTCCTCAATTCATTTTTCAGTTTCTAAGCCTATTTTTGGTCCCTGAGCCCATTTTTTTGTCCCTCAGCCCATTTTTTGGTCTCTCAGCCCATTTTTGGATCCCTCAGCCCATTGTTGGGTTTCTCAATCCATTTTTGCTTTCTTCAGTCCATTTCTGGGTCCCTCAGCCCATTTTGGTGTTCTTTAATCTATTTTTTGGGTTCTTCAATCCAGTTTTGGTTTTCACCGGCCATTTTTACGTTCCCAGTCCGTTTGTGGGGTTCCAAGCCCTTTTTTGCGTTTCTACGCCCATTTTGGTTTTCTCAGTCCATTTTTGCATCCCTCAATCAATTTTTAGGTTCCTCAGCCCATTTTTGAAATCCTCAATCCATTTTTGAGTCCCTCAGCTCATTTTTGCTCCCTCATTCAATTTTGACTCCCTCAGCACATTTTTGGGTCTCTCAGTTCATTTTAGGTTTGGTCAAACCATTTTTGGTTTTCTCACCCATTTTTGGTTCCTCAATCCATTTTTTCGGATTCTCAGCCCATTTTTGAGTTTCTGAGTCTGTTTGTGGGTTCCTCAATCCATTTTTTCGGATTCTCAGCCCATTTTGAGTTTCTGAGTCTGTTTGTGGGTTCCTCAATCCATTTTTGTGTTCCTCAGTCCATTTTTGTGTTCCTCAGCCCATTTTGGGTGTTCCTCAATTGATTTTTGGGTTCAGCAGCCAATTTTTGGGGTTCCTCAATCCATTTTGGTGTCAATCAGCTAATTTTTGGGTTTCTCAATCCATTTTTGTTTTTTTCAATCCATTTCTTCGTCCCTCGGCCCATTTTTGGGTTCCTCAATCCATTTTTGGGTTTCCCAGCCCATTTTTTGGTTTCTCAGTCCATTTTTGCGTTTCTAAATCCATTTTGAGGTTCTTCAATCCATTTTGGGGTTTCTCAATCCATTTTCGATTTCCTCAGTCTATTTTTGGGTTCCTCAATCCATTTTGGGGTTGCTCAATTCATTTATTGATTTCCTAGCCCATTTTTTGTTTCCTCAATCCTTTTTTGGGTTTCCTCAATGTATTTTTTGATTCCTCATGCCATTTTTGGGTACCTCAACCCATTTTAGGATCCCTCAGCACATTTTTGAGTCCCGCAGCACATTTTAGGGGTCCCTCAGTTCATTTTTGTGTCTGTCAAACCATTTTGGTTTTCTCACCCATGTTTGGGTTCCTCAATCCATTTTTTAATTCACAGTCCATTTTTGAGTTTCTGAGTCTATTTTTTGGTTCCTCAATCCTTTTTTGTGTCAGCCTATTTTGGTTTTCTAAACCCATTTTTGGGTTTCTCAATACATTTTTGGTTTCCTCACTCCATTTTTGGGTACCTCAGTCCATTGTTGATGTTCCTCAATCCATTTTTGGGTTTCCCAGCCCATTTTTGGGTTCCTCAATCCATTTTTTATGGTTCCTCAATCCTTTTTTGGGTTCCTCAGCCAATTATGGGGTTCCTCAACCTGTTTTTTGGTTCCTCAATCCATTTCTTGGTCAATCAGCCCATTTTTGGGTTCCTCAGTCCATTTTTGGTCTTGCAGCCCATTTTAGGGTTCTTCAGTCCATTTTTGGGTTCCTCAATCCATTTTTGGGTTTCCCAGTCCATTTTTTGATTTCTCAGTCCATTTTTAGGTTTTCCAATGCATTTTTTGGGTTCCTCAATCCATTTTTGGGTTTCTCAGCCATTTTTGGGTCCCTCAATCCATTTTTGTTTTGCCCATAACATATTTGGTTTCTCAGTTCTTTTTTGGTCCCTCAGCCCATTTTTTGGGTTTCTCAGCCTATTTTGGGGTTCTTCAAACCATTTATGGGTTTCTCAACCCATTTTTAGTTTCCTCAATCCATTTTTGGGTTTCCCAACCCATTTTCAGGTTTTCAAGCCTTTTTTTGTTTCCTCAGCCCATTTTGGGTTCCTCATGCCATTTTTTGTTTTCCAGCCCATTTTTGTGTTTCTGAATCCATTTTTGGGTCCCTCAGCATATTTTTTTTTGTTTCCCAGCCCATTTTTGTGTTTCTGAATCCATTTTGGGTTCCTCAGTCCATTTTTTGAATTCCCAGTCAATTTTTAGCTTTCTCAGTCCATTTTTAGTTTTCTCAATCCATTTTTGGTTCGTCAATCTATTTTTTATTTTCCTCAGTCCATTTTTGGGTTTCCCAATACATTTTTGAGTTCCTCAATCCATGTCTTGGTCACTCAGCCCATTTTTGGTTTCTCAGCTTATTTTTGGATTCCTTAAACCATTTTTTGGTTTTCTCAATCCATTTTTGGGTCCTTCAGTCCATTTTTGGGTTTCTCAGCCCATTTTTGGGTTCCTCAATCTATTTTTGGATTCCTCAGCCCATTATCGGGTTCTTCAATCTTTTTTTGGGTTCCTCAGCCCACTATGGGTTTCCTCAATCCATTTTTGGGTTTCCCAGTCCATTTTTGGGTTTCCCAGTCCATTTTTAGGTTTCTAAATCCATTTTTGGGTTCCTCAATCCAGTTTTTGGGTTCCTCAATCCATTTTTGTTTTTCCCAGTCCATTTTTAAATTTCTCAGTCCATGTTTAGGTTTCTCAATCCATTTTTGGTTTCCTCAATCTATTTTTGGGTTCCTCAATCTATTTTTTTGGGTCCCTCAGCCTATTTTTTCTTCTCTGAGTCCATTTTTTGGGTTCCTCAATCCATGTCTTGGTCACTCAGCCCATTTTTGGGTTTCTCAGCTTATTTTTCAATTCCTTAAACCATTTTTGGTTTTCTCAATCCATTTTTGGGTCCTTCAGTCCATTTTATGTTTTGTCAGTCCATTTTGGGCTTCCTCAGTCCCTTTTTTGAGGTCCTTCTGCTCATTTTTGGTGTTCCGCAATCCATTTCTGGTTTTCTCAATCAATTTTTCTGTTTCTCATCCCATTTTTGAGTTCCTAAATCCATTTTTGCATCTTTCAGTCCATTTTTTGTTTCCTCAATCCATTTTCGGTTTCCTTAATCCATGTCTTGTTCAATCAGCTCATTTTGGCATTCTCAGCCCACTTTTTTGGGTTTCCTCAATCCATTTTTGGATGCCCCAATCCTTTTTTGGGCCCCTCAGCCCATTTCTGAGTCCCTCACCCCATTTTTTCAGTTCCTCAATGCTTTTTTTGGATCCCTCAGCACTTTTTGGGCATCTTAAACTCATTTTTGGAGTCCCTCATTACATTTTTTTGTTTCCCAGCCTATTTTTGGGTTCTGAATCCAGTTTTGGGTTCCTCAGTCCATTTTGGGTCCCTCAACCCTTTTTTGGGTTCCACCATCTTTTTTGGGTTCCTCAGTCCATTTTTGGGGTTTCCCAGTCCATTTTTGGTTTCTCAGTCCATTTTAGGTTTACAATCCATTTCTGGTTTTGTCAATCTCTTTTTTTGTTTTCTCAGTCCATTTTTGAGTTTCCCAGTCCATTTTTGTTTCCTCAATCTATGTTTGGGTTCCTGAATCCATGTCTTGGTCACTCAGCCCATTTTTGGGTTCCTCAATCCATTTTTGGATTCCTCAGTCCATTTTTGGGTTTCCCAGTCCAGTGTTGGGTTCCTCAGTCCATTTTTAATTCCTCAATCCATTTTTTGGGTCCCTCAGCTGATTTTTTTGTTTCCCAGCCCATTTTTGGGTTTCTGAATCCATTTGTTGGTTCCTCAATCCATTTTTGGATTTCCCAGTCAATTTTTGGCTTTCTCAGTCCATTTTTAGGTTTCTCAACCCATTTTTCGGGTTCCTCAATCTATTTTTTTTTCCGCAACCCATTTTTGGGTTTCACAATCGATTTTTGGGTTCCTCAATCCATTTCTGGGTTCCTCAATCCATGTCTTGGTCACTCAGCCCATTTTTGGGTTCCTCAGTCCATTTTTGGTCTTGCAGCCCATTTTAGGGTTTCTCAGTCCATTCTTGGGTTCCTCAATCCATTTTTGGGTTTCCCAGTCCATTTTTTGATTTCTCAGTCCATTTTTAGGTTTTTCAGTGCATTTTTGGGTTCCTCAATCCATTTTGGGGGTTTCTCAGCTCATTTTTGGTTTCGTCAATCTAGTTTTGGGTTCCTCCATCCATGTCTTGGTCACTCAGCCCATTTTTGGGTTTCTCAGCCTATTTTTGGGTTCCTCAAACCATTTATGGGTTTCTCAACCCATTTTTAGGTTCCTCAATTTTTTGGGTGGTTTCCCAGCCCATTTTCAGGTTTTCAAGCCTTTTTTTTTTTTTCTCAGCCCATTATTGGTTTCCCAGTCCATTTTTTGATTTCTCAGTCCATTTTTAGGTTTTTCAGTGCATTTTTGGGTTCCTCAGTCCATTTTTGGGATTTCCCAGTCCATTTTTTATTTCCTCAATCCATTCTTTGGTTCCTCAGCACATTTTTGGGTTCCTCAGTCCATTTTTGGGTTCCTCAATCCATTTTTGGGTTCCTCAATCCATGTCTTGGTCACTCAGCCCATTTTTGGGTTTCTCAGATTATTCTTGGATTCCTCCAACCATTTTTGGTTTTCTCAGCCTATTTTTGGGTTCCTCAAACCATTTATGGGTTTTTCAACCCATTTTTAGGTTGCTCAATTTTGGGGATCTTAAACACCTTTTTGAAGTCCCTCATTATATTATTTTTCCCAGCCCATTTTTGTGTTCCTCAGCCTATTTTTGGGTTCCTCAGTCCATTTTTGGGTTTCCCAGTCCGTTTTTGGCTTTCTCAATCCATGTCTTGGTCACTCAGCCCATTTTTGGGTTTCTCAGATTATTTTTGGATTCCTCCAACCATTTTTCGATTTCTCAGCCTATTTTTGGGTTCCTCAAACCATTTAAGGGTTTTTCAACCCATTTTACGGTTCCTCAATTTTGGGGATCTTAAACACCTTTTTGGAGTCCCTCATTACATTTTTGGATTTCCCAGTCCATTTTTGGTCCCTCAGCTCATTTTTGGTTTCCTCAACCCATTTTTGGGTTCCTCAATACATTTTTGATTCCCGGAGCCCATTTTTGGGACGCTTAGCCCATTGTTGGGGTTACTCAAACCGTTTTTGCGTTTCCCAGCCCATTTTCAGGTTTCCAAGCCTTTTTTGGAGTTTCTCAGCTCATTTTTGGGTTCCTCATGCCATTTTTGGGTTCCTCAGTCCATCATTGGGTTCCTCAATACATTTTTGGGTCCTGCATCCCATTTTTGGGTCCCTAAGCACATTTTCTGGTTTTCCAGAAATTTTTTGGCTTTCTCAGTCCATTTTTAAGTTCCTCAATCTATTTTTTGGTTTCCTCAGTCCATTTTTGGTTTCCTCAAGACATTTCTGGGTTTATCAACCCATTTTTAGGTTTTTTAAACGATTTTTGTGTTCCTCAGTCCATTTTTGGTTTCCTCAGCCCATTTTTGGGTTCCTCATGCCATTTATGGGTTCCTCAGTCCATCATTGGGTTCCTCAATACATTTTTTGGGTCCTGCAGCCCATTTTTGGGTCCCTCAGCCCATTTTTGGGGTTTTTCAATCCATTTTTGGTTTTCCCAGCGAATTTTTGGGTTCCTCAATCCATTTTTTGGTTCCTCAGTCCATTTTGGGTCCCGCAGCCCATTTTTGGGTTCCTCAGTCCATTTTTGGGTTCCTCAAGCCATTTTTTGGGTCCCTCATCCGATTTTTTGGTTTCCCAGCCCATTTTTGGGTTTCTGAATCCATTTTTGGGTTCCTCAGTCCATTTTTGGATTTCTCAGTTAAGTTTTGGCTTTCTCAGTCCATTTTTAGGTTTCTCAATCCATTTTGGGGTTCCTGAATCTCTTTTTTGGTTTCCTCAGTCCATTTTTGAGTTTCCCATTCCATTTTGGGGTACCTCAATCCATTTTTTGATTCCTCAATCAATGTTTTGTTCATTCAGACCATTTTGGGGTTTCTCAGCCTATTTTTGGGTTCGTCAAGCCATTTCTGGGTTTCTCAACCAATTTTTAGGTTTTTCAATCCTTTTTGGGTTCCTCAGTCTATTTTTTGGTTTTGCAAGCCATTTTTGGGTTTCCCAGTCGATTTTTGGCTTTCTCAGTGAGTCAATCTACTTTTTTTGTTCCTCAGTCCATTTTTGGGGTTCCCAACCCATTTTTGGGTTCCTGAATCCATTTTTGGGTTCCACAATCCATGTCTTGGTCACTCAGTCCATTTTTGGGTTCCTCAGTCTATTTTTGGTCTTGCAGCCCATTTTAGGGTTCCTCAGTCCATTCTTGGGTTCCTCAATCAATTTTTGGGTTTCCCAGTCCATTTTTTTTGATTTCTCAGTCCATTTTTAGGTTTTTCAATGCATTTTTAGGTTCCTCAATCCATTTTTGGTTTGCCCATGACATTTTTGGTTTCTCAGTCTGTTTTTTGTCCCTCAGCCCATTTTTGGTTTCCTCAGCCTATTTTTGGGTTCCTCAAACCATTTATGGGTCTTTCAACCCATTTTTAGGTTCCTCAATCCTTTTTGGTTTTCCCAGCCCATTTTCAGGTTTTCAAGCCTTTTTTTGCTTTCCTCAGCCCATTTTCGGGGTCCTCATGCCATTTTTGGGTTCCTCAGTCCATCATTGGTTTCCTCAATACACTTTTGAGTCCTGCAGCCCATTGTTGGGTCCCTCAGCCCATTTTGGGGGTTTTTCAATTCTTTTTTTGTTTTCCCAGCCCATTTTTGGGTTCCTCAATCCATTTTTGTGTTCCTCAGTCCATTTTGGGTCCCGCAGCCAATTTTGGTGTTCTGCAGTCCATTTTTAGGATTTCCCAGTCCATTTTTGGTTTCCTCAATCCATTTTTTAGTTCCTCAGCACATTTTTGCGTTCTTCAGTCCATTTTTGGGTTCCTCATGCCATTTTTTGGGTCCCTCAGCCGATTTTTTGGTTTCCCAGCCCAGTTTTCGGTTTCTGAATCCATTTTTGGTTTCCTCAGTCCATTTTTGGATTTCCCAGTCAATTTTTGGCTTTCTCAGTCCATTTTCAGGTTTCTCAATCCATTTTTGGAGTTCCTCAATCTATTTTTTGGTTTCCTCAGTCCATTTTTGAATTTCCCAGTCCATTTTGGGGTACTTCAATCCATTTTTGGATGCCTCAATCCATGCTTTGGTCACTCAGACCATTTTTGGGTTCCTCAGGCCCATTTTTGAGTCCCTCATCCCATTTTTTCAGTTCCTCAATCCTTTTTTTGGATCCCTCAGCCCATTTTGGGGATCTTATACACCTTTTTGGAGTCCCTCATTAAATTTTTTTGTTTCCCAGCCCATTTTTGGGTTTCTGAATCCAGTTTTGGGTTCCTCAGTCCATTTTGGGTCCCTCAACCCATTTTTGGGTTCCACAATCTTTTTTTGGGTTCCTTAGTCCATTTTTGGGTTTCCCAGTCCATTTTTGGTTTCTCAGTCCATTTTTAGGTTTACAATCCATTTCTGGTTTTGTCAATATCTTTTTTGGTTTTCTCATTCCATTTTTGGGTTTCCCAGTCCATTTTTGGTTTCCTCAATCCATTTTTGGGTTCCTCAAACCATGTCTTGGTCACTCAGCCCATTTTAGGGTTCCTCAGTCCATTTTTGGTCTTGCAGCCCATTTTAGGGTTCTTCAGTCCATTCTTGGGTTCCTCAATCCATTTTTTATTTTCCCAGTCCATTTTTTGATTTCTCAGTCCATTTTTATGGTTTTCAATCCATTTTTCGGTTCCTCAATTCATTTTTGGGGTTTCTCAGCCCATTTTTGGGTTCCTCAATCCATTTCTGGTTTTCCCATGACATTTTTGGTTTCTCAGTCTGTTTTTGATCCCTCAGCTCATTTTTGGTTTCCTCAATCCAGTTTTGGGTTCCTCAATCCATGTCTTGGTCACTCAGCCCATTTTTGGGTTTCTCAGCCCAGTTTTGTCTTGCAGCCCATTTTAGGGTTCCTCAGTCCATTTTTGGGTTCCTCAATCTTATTTTTGGGACCTGCAGCCGATTTTTTGTTTTCTCAGCCCATATTTTGGGTTCCTCAGTTTATTTTGTGGTTTTCCAGTCAATTTTTGGCATTCTCGGTCCATTTTTAGGTTCCTCAATCTATTTTTTGGTTTCCTCAGTCCATTTATGGGTTCCTCAAGCCATTTCTGGGTTTCTCAACCCATTTTAAGGTTTTTCAAAGCATTTTTGGGTTCCTCAGTACATTTTTGGGTTCGTCACCCCATTTTTGGGTTCCTCAATCTATTTTTAGGTTCATCAGTCCATTTTTGGATTTCCCAGTCGATTTTTGGCTTTCTCAGTCCATATTTAGGTTTCTCAATCCGTTTTTTGCGTTCGTCATTTTTTTTTTTTGGTTTCCTCAGTCCATTTTTTCGTTTCTCAGTCCATTTCTGGGTTCCTCAATCCATGTCTTGTTCAGTCGGCCCATTTTTGGGTTTCTCAGCCTATTTTTGGATTCCTCGAACCATTTTTGGTTTTCTCAACCCATTTTTGGGTTCCTCAATTCAGTTTTGGGTTCTTCAGTCAATTTTTGGGTTTCTCAGCTCATTTTTGGGTTCCTCAATCCATTTTTTATGCTTCCTCAATCCATTTTTTTGGTTCCTCAACCCAGTTTTTGGTTCCTCAGCCCATTTTTTATATCCTCAACTGATTTTTGAGTCCCTCAGCCCATTTTTTGCTCTCTCATTCCATTTTTGGGTCCCTCAGCCTTTTTTGGAGTTTCTCAGACCATTTTCGGGTCCCTCAGTTGTTTTTTTGTTTGCTCAAACCATTTTTGGTTTTCTCATCCATTTCTGGGTTCCTCAATCCATTTTTTTTTTGATTCTCAGCCCATTTTTTGGTTCCTTATGCCTTTTTTTTGGTTCCTCAGTCAATCATTGAGTTCCTCAATATATTTTTGGGTCCCTCAGCCCATTTTTGGGTTTTCCAGTCAATTTTTGACTTTCTCAGTCCAGTTTTAGGTTCTTCAATCTTTTTTTTTTTGTTTCCTCAGTCTATTTTTGGGTTTCCCAGCCCATTTTTTAGTTCCTCAATCCATTTTTGGGTTCTTCAGTCAATTTTTGGGTTTCTCAGCCCATTTTTGGGTTCCTCAATACATTTTTTATGGTTACTCAATCTATTTTTGGGTTCCTCAGCCCATTATGGGGTTTCTCAACCTTTTTTCGGGTTCCCCAGTCCATTTTTTGGTTCCTCAATCCATTTTTGGGTTTCCCAGTTCATTTTTGGATTTCCCAGTCCTTTTTTAGGTTTCTAAATCCATTTTTGGGTAACTCAACCCAGGTTTTGGGTTCCTCAGCTAATTTTTGGTTTTCCCACTTCATTTTTTATTTTCTCAGGCCATGTTTAGGTTTCGCAATCCATTTTTTGGGTTCCTCAATCTATTTTTTGGGTACCTCAGCTGATTTTTTGTTCTCTCAGCCCATTTTTGGGGTTCCTCAATCCATTTTAGGGTTGCTAAGACCATTTTGGTTTTCCTCAGCCCATTTTTTAGGTCCTTCAGCTCATTTTTGGTTTTTCGCAATCCATTTTTGGATTTCTCAATGCATTTTTTGGTTTCTCATCCCATTTTTGCGTTCCTAAATCCATTTTTGCATCTTTCAGTCCATTTTTGGTTTCCTCAATCCATTTTCGGATTCCTCAATCCATGTCTTGTTCACTCAGCTCATTTCTGGTTTTCTCAGCCCACTTATTTGGGTTTCCTCAATCCATTTTCAGATGCCTCAATCCTTTTTTGGGCCCCTCAGCACATTTTTGAGTCCCTCATCCCATTTTTTGAGTTCCTCAATCCTTTTTTGTGTCCCTCATCCCATTTTGGGGATCTTAAACACCTTTTTGGAGTCCCTCATTACATTTTTTTTTTCCGGCTCATTTTTGGGTTCCTCAATCTATTTTTGGATTCCTCACTCCATTTTTGGGTTTCCCAGTCCATTTTGGGTTTCCTCAATCCATTTTTGGTTTCCCCATGACATTTTTGGTTTCTCAGTCTGTTTTTGGTCCCTCAGCTCATTTTTGGTTTCCTCAACCCATTTTTGGGTTCCTGAATACATTTTTGGGTCCCGCAGTCCATTTTTGGGTTCCTCAGACATTGTTGGGGTTCCTCAACCCATTTTTGGGTTTCCCAGTCAATTTTCAGGTTTCCAAGTCTTT
This sequence comes from Dromococcyx pavoninus, assembly GCA_033558185.1. Taxonomy (NCBI): domain Eukaryota; kingdom Metazoa; phylum Chordata; class Aves; order Cuculiformes; family Neomorphidae; genus Dromococcyx; species Dromococcyx pavoninus. The sequence goes on from JAUMJL010001865.1 coordinate 86,103, forward strand.
TTTGGGGTTTCTCAGCCCATTTTTGGGTTCCTCATGCCATTTTTGGGTTCCTCAATCCATTTTTGGGTTCCTCAGCACATTTTGGGGTCCCTCAGTCTATTTTTGAGTTCCCGAATCCATTTTTTGGGTCCCTCAGCCTTTTTTGGAGTCCCTCAGACCATTTTCGGGTCCCTCAGTCCTTTTTAGGTTTTCTCACCCTTTTTTGGGTTCCTCAATACATTTTTGGGTTGCACAGGACATTTTTGGTTTCTCAGTCCGTTTTGGGATCCCTCAGCCATATTTTAGGGTCTCTAACATCATTTTTGCATCCCCCAATCCATTTTTGGGTTCCTCAGTCCATTCTGGGTTCCTCAGCCCATTTTTTTGGTTTCCCAGCCCATTTTTGGGTTATGAATCCATTTTTGGGTTCCTCAGTCCATATTTGGGTTTTCCAGTCAATTTTTGGCTTTCTTGGTCCATTTTTAGGTTCCTCAATCTATTTTTTGGTTTCCCAGCCCATTTTTGGGTTATGAATCCATTTTTGGGTTCCACAGCCCATTTTTGTGTTCTTAAGTGCTTCTTTGGGTTTTCCAGTCAATTTTTTGCTTTCTCAGTCCATTTTTAGTTTCCTCAATCTTTTTTTTTTGCTTTTCTCACTTTATTTTTTTGTTTCCCAGCCCAATTTTATGTTCCTCTAATCTATTTTTTTGTTTCCTCAGTCTATTTTTGGGTTTCCCAGTCCATTTTTGTATTCCTCAATCCATTTTTTGGGTCCCTTAGCCGATTTTTGGTTTTCTCACCCTTTTTTGGGTTCCTCAATCCATTTTTGGGTTCCTCAGTCCATTTTGGGTCCCTCAGCCCATTTGTTGGTTTCCCAGCCCATTTTTGGGTTATGAATCCATTTTTGGGTTTCCCAGCCCATTTTTTGCTCTCTCCTTCTATTTTAGGGTCCCTCAGCCTTTTTTGGAGTCCCTCAGACCATTTTCGGATCCCTCAGTCCTTTTTTTGTTTGGTCAAACCATTTTTGGTTTTCTCACCCATTTTTGGGTTCCTCAATCCATTTTTTTTGATTCTCAGCCCATTTTTGGGTTTCCCAATCGATTTTTGGTATTCTCAGTCCATTTTTAGTTTTCTCAATCCATTGTTGGGGTTCCTCAATCCATTTCTTGATTTCCTAAGTCCATTTTTGGGTATCCCAGTCCATTTTTGGGTTTCTCAGTCCACTTTTAGGTTTACAATCCATTTTTGGTTCCGTCAACTTATTTTTTGGTTTCCTCGGTCCATTTTTGGTTTTCCCAGTCCATTTTTGGTTTCCTCTATCCATTTTTGGTTTCCTCAATCCATTTTTTGGGCTTCTCAGCCAATTTTTGGGTTCCTCAATCCATTTTTGGTTTGCCCAATGACATTTTTGGTTTCTCAGTCTGTTTTTGGTCCCTCAGCTCATTTTTGGTTTCCTCAATCCAGTTTTGGGTTCCTCAATCCATGTCTTTGTCACTCACGCCATTTTTGGGTTTCTCAGCCTTTTTTCGGTTTCTCAATCCATTTTTGGGTCCCGCAGCCCATTTTTGGGTCCCTCAGCACATTGTTTGGGTTCCTCAACCCATTTTTGGGTTTCTCAGTCCATTTTTGAGTTACTCAATCCATTTTTTGTTTGCCCATGACATTTTTGGTTTCTCAGTCTGTTTTTGGTCTCAGCTCATTTTTGGTTTCCTCAGTCCATTTTTGGGTTACCCAGTCGATTTTTGGCTTTCTCAGTCCATTTTTAGGTTTACAATCCATTTTTTGTTTCGTCAATCTATTTTTTGGTTTCCTCAGTCCATTTTTGGGTTTCCCAGTCCATTTTTGGTTTCCTCTATCCATTTTTGGGTTCCTCAATCCATTTTTTGGGTTTCTCAGCCCATTTTTCGCTTCCTCAATCCATTTTTGGTTTGCCCATGACATTTTTGGTTTCTCAGTCTGCTTTTGGTCCCTCAGCTCATTTTTGGTTTCCTCAATCCAGTTTTGGGTTCCTCAATCCAGGTTGTGGTTCCTCAATCCATGTCTTGGTCACTCAGCCTATTTTTGGGTTTCTCGGCCTATTTTTGGGTTCCTCAAACCATTTTTGGGTTTCTCAACCCATTTTTAGGTTCCTCAATCCATTTTTGAGTTCCTCAGCACATTTTTGGGTTCCTCAATACATTTTTGGGTCCCGCAGCACATTTTTGTGTCTGTCAGCCCTTTGCTGGGGTTCTTCAACCCATTTTTGGATTTCCCAGCCCATTTTTAGGTTTCCAAGCCTTTCTTTTGGTTTCTCAGCCAATTTTTGGTTTCCTCATGCCATTTTTGGGTTCCTCAGTCCGTCATTGGGTTCCTCAATACATTTTTGGTCCTGAAGCCCATTTTTGGGTCCCTCTGCCCATTTTGGGGTTTTTTCAATCCATTTTTTGGTTTTCCACCCCATTTTTAGGTTCCTCAATCCATTTTTTGATTCCTCAGTGCATTTTGGGTCCCGCAGCCTATTTTTGTGTTCCTCAGTCCATTTTTTGGTTTCCTCGGTGTATTTTTGGGTTTCCCAGTCCATTTTTGGTTTCCTCATTCCATTTTTGGTTTGCCCAGGACATTTTTGATTTCTCAGTCCTTTTTGGGGTCCCTCAGCCATATTTTAGGGTCTCTAAGCCCATTTTTGCGTCCCTCAATCCATTTTTGGGTTCCTCAGTCCATTTGGGGTGCCTCAGTCCATTTTTTTATTTCCCAGCCCATTTTTGGGTTTCTGAATCCATTTTTGGTTTCCTCAGTCCATTTTGGGGTTTTCCAGTCAATTTTTGTCTTTCTCGGTCCATTTTTGGTGTTCCTCAATTTATTTTTTGGTTTCCTCTGTCCATTTCTGGCTTTCTCAATCCAGTTTTAAGTTTACAATTCATTTTTGCTTTCGTCAACCTATTTTTTTGGTTTCCCAGACCATTTTTGGTGACCTCAAGCCATTTCTGGGTTTCTCAACCCATTTTTAGGTTTTTCAATCCATTTTTGGGTTCCTCAGTCCATTTTTGGGTTTCCCAGTCAATTTTTGGCTTTCTCATTCCATTTTTAGTTTTCACAATCCATTCTTGGGTCCGTCAATCTAGTTTTTTGTTTCCTCAGTCCATTTTTGGTTTTCCCAGTCCATTTTTGGGTTCCTCAATCCATGTCTTGGTCACTCAGCCCATTTTTGGGTTTCTCAGCTTATTTTTGGATTCCTCAAACCATTTATGGGTTTCTCAACCCATTTTTAGGTTCCTCAATTTATTTTTGGGTTCCTCAGTTCGTTTTTTTTTCCTCAATACATTTTCGGTTTCCCAGCCCATTTTTAGGTTACCAAGACTTTTTGGGGGTTTGTCCGCCCATTTTTGGGTCCCTCAGCCGATTTGTTGATTTTTCAGTCCATTTTGGGTCCCACAGCCTATTTTTGGGTTCCTCAGACCATTTTTTGGTTGCCCAGGACATTTTTGGTTTCTCAGTCCATTTTAAGGTCTACAAATCATTTTTGGTTTTGTCAATCTATTTTTTTGTTTCCTCAGTCCATTTTTGGGTTTCCCAGTCCATTTTTGGGTTCCTCAAGCCATTTCTGGGTTTCTCAACCCATTTTGATGTTTTTCAATGCATTTTTGGGTTCCTCAATCCATTTTTGGATTCCTCAGCCCATTTTTGGGTTCCTCAATCTATTTTTAGGTTCCCCAGTCAATTTTTTGTTTTCTCAGCTCATATTTGTTTCCTCAGTCCATTTTCTATGGTTCCTCAATCCATTTTGGGTTCCTCAATCCTTTTTTTTATGGTTCCTCAGCCCATTTTTGATATCTTCAATCCATTTTTGAGTCCCTCAGCCCATTTTTTGCTCTCTCCTTCTATTTTAGGGTCCCTCAGCCTTTTTTGGAGTCCCTCAGACCATTTTCGGATCCCTCAGTCCTTTTTTTGTTTGGTCAAACCAGTTTTGGTTTTCTCACCCAGTTTTGGGTTCCTCAATTAATTTTTTTTTGATTCTCAGCACAGTTTTGGGTTTCTGAATCCATTTTTGGGTTCCTCAGTCCATTTTGGGTCCCTCAGCCCATTTTTTGATTTCCCAGCCCATTTCTGGCTTTCTCAGTGCATTTTTAGGTTTACAATCCAGTTTTGGTTTCGTCAATCTATCTTTTCGGTTGCAGTCCATTTTTGGATTCCTCTATCGATTTTGGGGTTCCTCAATCCATTTTTTGGGTTTCTTAGCCCATTTTTGTGTTCCTCAATCCATTTTTGGTTTGCCCAATGACATTTTTAATTTCTCAGTCTGTTTTTGGTCACTCAGCCCATTTTTGGGGTTTCTCAGCCTTTTCTTGGGTTCCTCAACCCATTTTTGGGTTCCTCAATCCATTTTTGGGTTCCTCAGTCCATTTATGGGTTGATCCATGCATTTTTGGGTCCCGCAGCCCATTTTTGGTTTTCTGAGCCCATTTTTAGGTTTCCAAGCCTTTTTTTGGGATTTCTAAGCCCATTTTTGGGTTCCTCATGCCATTTTGGGGGGGGTTTCAATCCATTTTTTGTTTCCCAGCCCATTTTTGGGTTCCTCATGCCATTTTTGGGGGGGTTTCAATCCATTTTTTTGTTTCCCAGCCCATTTTTGGGTTCCTCAATCCATTTTTAGGTTTCTCAATCCATTTTTGGGGTTCCTCAATTTATTTTTTTGGTTTCCTCAGTCCATTTCTGCGTTCCTCAATCCATTTTATTGTTCCTCAACACATTTTTGGTTTCCCCAGGTCATTTTTGTATTCCTCAATGCATTTTTTGGGGTCCCTCTAGCCGATTTTTGGTTTTCTCACCTTTTTTGTGTTCCTCAATCCATTTTTGGGTTGCCCAGGTCATTTTTAGTTTCTCAGTCCATTTTGGGATCCCTCAGCCATATTTTAGGGTCTCTAAGCCCATTTTTGCCTCCCTCAATCCATTTTTGGGTTCCTCAGTCCATTTTGGGGTTTTCCAGTCAATTTTTGTTTTTTTCGGTCTATTTTTAGGTTCCTCAATCTATTTTTTTGTTTCCTCAGTCCATTTTTTGGGTTTCCCAGTCCATTTTTGGGTTCCTCAAGGCTTTTCTGGGTTTCTTAACCCATTTATACGTTTTTCAATCCATTTTTGGGTTCCTCAGTCCATTTTTCTGTTCCTCAATCTATTTTTGGGTTCCTCAGTCCATTTTTGGGTTATGAATCCATTTTTGGGTTCCACAGCCCATTTTTGTGTTCTTAAGTGCTTCTTTGGGTTTTCCAGTCAATTTTTTGCTTTCTCAGTCCATTTTTAGTTTCCTCAATCTTTTTTTTTTGCTTTTCTCACTTTATTTTTTTGTTTCCCAGCCCAATTTTATGTTCCTCTAATCTATTTTTTTGTTTCCTCAGTCTATTTTTGGGTTTCCCAGTCCATTTTTGTATTCCTCAATCCATTTTTTGGGTCCCTTAGCCGATTTTTGGTTTTCTCACCCTTTTTTGGGTTCCTCAATCCATTTTTCGGTTGCCCAGGACATTTTCGGATTCTCAGTCCGTTTTCGGATCCCTCAGCCCTATTTTAGGGACTCTAAGCCCATTTTTGCGTCCCTCAATCCATTTTTGGGTTCCTCAGTCCATTTTGGGTCCCTCAGCCCATTTGTTGGTTTCCCAGCCCATTTTGGGGTTATGAATCCATTTTTGGGTTTCCCAGCCCATTTTTTGCTCTCTCCTTCTATTTTAGGGTCCCTCAGCCTTTTTTGGAGTCCCTCAGACCATTTTCGGATCCCTCAGTCCTTTTTTTGTTTGGTCAAACCATTTTTGGTTTTCTCACCCATTTTTGGGTTCCTCAATCCATTTTTTTTGATTCTCAGCCCATTTTTGGGTTTCCCAATCGATTTTTGGTATTCTCAGTCCATTTTTAGTTTTCTCAATCCATTGTTGGGGTTCCTCAATCCATTTCTTGATTTCCTAAGTCACTTTTTGGGTATCCCAGTCCATTTTTGGGTTTCTCAGTCCACTTTTAGGTTTACAATCCATTTTTGGTTCTGTCAACCTATTTTTTGGTTTCCTCGGTCCATTTTTGGTTTTCCCAGTCCATTTTTGGTTTCCTCTATCCATTTTTGCGTTCCTCAATCCATTTTTTGGGATTCTCATCCCATTTTTGGGTTCCTCAATGCATTTTTTATGGTTCCTCAATTTATTTTTGGGTTCCTCAGACCATTATGGGGTTCCTCAATCTGTTTTTGGGTTCCTCAGTCCATTTTTGGGTTCCTTAATCCATTTTTTGGTTCCTCAATCTATTTTTAGGTTCCTCAGTCCATTTTGGGGTTTCATAGTCGATTTTTGGCTTTCTCAGTCCATTTTGAGGTTTCTCAATGCATTTTTGGGTTCGTCAATATATTTTTTGGTTTCCTCAGTCCATTTTTTGGTTTCCCAGTCCTTTTTTGGGTTCCTCAATCCATGCCTTGGTCACTCAGCCCATTTTTGGGTTTCTCAGCATATTTTTGGATTCCTCGAACCATTTTTGGATTTCTGAACCTATTTTTGGTTTCATCAATCCATTTTTGGGTATTTCATTCAATTTTTGGGTTTCTCAGCTCATTTTTGGGTTCCTCAATCCATTTTTTATGGTTCCTCAATCCATTTTTTTGTTCCTCAACCCATTTTTATGTTCCTCAATCCATTTTTGGGTTCCTGAGCCCACTTTTTTCATATCCTCAATCCATTTTTGAGTACCTCAGCCCATTTTTTGCTCCCTCCTTCCATTTTTGGGTCTCTCAGACTTTTTTGGAGTCCCTCAAACCATTTTCGGGTCCTTCAGTCCTTTTTTTGTTTGATCAAACCATTTTTTGGTTTTCTCACCCATTTTTGGGTTCCTCAATCCATTTTTGGGTTACCCAGTCGATTTTTGGCTTTCTCAGTCCATTTTTAGGTTTACAATCCATTTTTTGTTTCGTCAATCTATTTTTTGGTTTCCTCAGTCCATTTTTTTGGTTTCCCAGTCCATTTCTGGTTTCCTCTATCCATTTTTGGGTTCCTCAATCCATTTTTTGGGTTTCTCAGCCCATTTTTCGCTTCCTCAATCCATTTTTGGTTTGCCCATGACATTTTTGGTTTCTCAGTCTGTTTTTGGTCCCTCAGCTCATTTTTGGTTTTTTCAATCCAGTTTTGGGTTCCTCAATCCATGTCTTGGTCACTCAGCCTATTTTTGGGTTTCTCAGCCTATTTTTGGGTTCCTCAAACCATTTATGGTTTTCTCAACCCATTTTTAGATTCCTCAATCCATTTTTGAGTTCCTCAGTACATTTTTGGGTTCCTCAATACATTTTTGGGTCCCGCAGCACATTTTTGTGTCTGTCAGCCCTTTGCTGGGGTTCTTCAACCCATTTTTGGATTTCCCAGCCCATTTTTAGGTTTCCAAGCCTTTCTTTTGGTTTCTCAGCCAATTTTTGGTTTCCTCATGCCATTTTTGGGTTCCTCAGTCCGTCATTGGGTTCCTCAATACATTTTTGGTCCTGAAGCCCATTTTTGGGTCCCTCTGCCCATTTTGGGGTTTTTTCAATCCATTTTTTGTTTTTCCACCCCATTTTTAGGTTCCTCAATCCATTTTTTGATTCCTCAGTGCATTTTGGGTCCCGCAGCCTATTTTTGTGTTCCTCAGTCCATTTGGGGTCCCTCAGTCCATGTTTTGGTTTCCCAGCCCATTTTTGGGTTTCTGAATCTATTTTTGGGTTCCACAGTCTATTTTTGGTTTTCCAGTCAATTTTTGGCTTTCTCGGTCCATTTTTGGTGTTCCTCAATTTATTTTTTGGTTTCCTCAGTCCATTTTTGGCTTTCTCAATCCAGTTTTAAGTTTACAATTCATTTTTGCTTTCGTCAATCTATTTTTTGGTTTCCCAGTCCATTTTTGGTTTCCTCAAGCCATTTCTTGGTTTCTCAACCCATTTTTAGGTTTTTCAATCCATTTTTGGGTTCCTCAGTCCATTTTTGGGTTTCCCAGTCAATTTTTGGCTTTCTCATTCCATTTTTAGTTTTCACAATCCATTCTTGGGTCCGTCAATCTATTGTTTTGTTTCCTCAGTCCATTTTTGGTTTTCCCAGTCCATTTTTGGGTTCCTCAATCCATGTCTTGGTCACTCAGCCCATTTTTGGATTTCTCAACCTAATTTTGGATTCCTTGAACCGTTTTTGGTTTTCTCAAACCATTTTTGGGTTCCTCAATCCATTTTTAGGTTCTTCAGTCAATTTTTGGCTTTCTCAGCTCATTTTTGGGTTCCTGAATCCATTTTTTATGGTTCCTCAATGCATTTTTTTTTGGTTCCTCAACCCATTTTTGTGTTCCTCAATCCATTTTTGGGTTCCTGAGTCCATTTTTGGTTTCACAGCCCATTTTTTAGTTCCTCAATGCGTTTTTGAGTCCCTCAGCCCATTTTTTGCTCTCTCATTCCATTTTTGGGTCTCTCAGCCTATTTTGGAGTCCCTCAGCACATTTACGGGTCCCTCAGTTCATTTTTGGTTTGGTCAAACCATTTTTGGTTTTCTCACCCATTTTGGGTTCCTCAATCCAATTTTTTTGATTCTCAGCCCATTTTTGGGTTTCTGAATCCATTTTTTGGGTTCCTCAGTCCATTTTGGGACCCTCATCCCATTTTTGGGTTCCTCAATCTATTTTTGGGTTTCCCAGTCCATTTTTGGTTTCCTCAGTCCATTTTTAGGTGTACAATCCATTTTGGTTTCGTCAATCTATTTTTTGGTTTCCCAGTCCATTTTTGGTTTCCTCTATCGATTTTTGGGTTCCTCAATCCATTTTTTGTGTTTCTCAGCTCATTTTTGGTTTCCTCAATCCATTTTTGGGTATTTCATTCAATTTTTGGGTTTCTCAGCTCATTTTTGGGTTCCTCAATCCATTTTTGGGTTCCTCAGTCCATTTTTGGGTTCCTGAGCCCACTTTTTTCATATCCTCAATCCATTTTTGAGTACCTCAGCCCATTTTTTGCTCCCTCCTTCCATTTTTGGGTCTCTCAGACTTTTTTGGAGTCCCTCAAACCATTTTCGGTCCTTCAGTCCTTTTTTTGTTTGATCAAACCATTTTTTGGTTTTCTCACCCATTTTTGGGTTCCTCAATCCATT
>JAUMJL010001866.1:0-33067 GCA_033558185.1 Dromococcyx pavoninus
GGGCGGGCGGCGCCGGTCAGCAGACAACGGTCACCTGACCGCGCGGCGGCACGTGAGGGGCGGGGCTGGGCGGGCCGCATCCGGGGCGGGGCCGCGTCCGCTGGGGAGCTGTCAGCGTCCATGGGGGAGCCACTTCCATAGAGGAGCTGTCACTGTTCACGGAAGAACCATCAGCATCCATGGCAGAGCTGCACTCATGGAGGAGCCGTCAGCATGCGTGGAGGAGCTACATCCGTGGAGGAGCTGCACCCAAGGAGAAGCCATCAGTGTCCATGGAGGAGCCATCAGCATCCATAGAAGAGCTGCATCCATAGAGGAGCCATCGAACTTCCACCGGCACTGTCTGCACGGGCAGCGGGTGTGGCTAGGGCTGCCAAAAGCACTCATTATTCCATTACAATCTCAGCGTAAGGCTCACAGACCAAACCGTTTTCAGAAGGATTATTGCAAAGCATCAGTGTCAATGACTGCCCTCACAGCTGACATTGCAACTGAGGCCTCCTTCACAGCCACGACGGCCTTGACTCAGCACCTCACATGCCTGCAGCCCCCTTGGCAAGAAGTGCCCGAAGAGCATTTATTCCAGTCATGTTACTCACCACACACCTTGAACTCTATGATGCCTTTTCCACAGCATTATCCTCTCCCCCTTTCCATGTGCCGCAGCTTAAAGCTAGGTCTATCTACCAAATTACACGTAAGTTGCTGCATTGTCACAGAGGGTGGGGCATTTTTTCCTGTTTGGAGTTTTTTCATTGTTGTTTTAAAGATAACACACTATTTTATTGAGGAATGCAGGCACAGGATGAGATGGAACAGTTTTAAGTGAAAGAAGTGAGATTGAGATGAGATCTTACGAAGAAATGTTTTGCTGTGAGGGTGGGGAGGCCCTGGCCCAGGTTGCCCAGAGAAGCTGTGGCTGCCCCATCCCTGGAGGTGTTCAAAAGGCCAGGCTGGATGGGGCTGGGAGCACCCTGGTCCAGTGGAAGGTGTCCCTGCCCATCAGTAGCTGCTGTATCTCCAACATTGTGTAATAACCATCCCTTAACATAACTGGCACGCACAGGTACCTACAAGTTAACCATAACTACCACCTTGTCTCAAACACAGAAAGCAAGGAGTTGCTTAAGCTCATCAGTTGCTGCAGCTGCACAAAAATAGCTGCACACTCATGGTACTGCAAATTTTCTTTCATTAAGTTGATGAGATAAAGTAGACATGCGGAGTTTACACACACACACACAAAAAGAGGACTGCTTTTCTCAGGAAGCCCTTTATTAAGTCAAGGCATTTAAGGAGAAAGTTATTCCCCCTGCTTCTCCTCTTGAGGTGGTTCATACTGAGCCAGCTGTGGATTTAAAGAGGAACTGAGTTAGCTGCAACATTTCAGAAACACTTTCTACATTAAGAAACATAAGGAAAACACTTGATCTGGAAGCATTCCATTTACTTTGTGCATTTTAAACTATCATTGATATTCATTCAAGTCCATTTTTGAGTCAAGCAACAAAGTAACATTCCCTCAAACCATAATTTCTCATGTTGTATTATTGTGTACCCATAAATGCAGGGGTTTTTAATGCACTTTCAACCATACAAGTCTTGCCCTTACTTTTTCCATCTCTCATTCTAGGTCTCGTTAAGCACTTTTCATCTCAGACAGCAGCTGATAATGATTAGTGGTATATAATCTTTGATTTCACTGAAATGTGATTAAATGGAATTAATTCTCATAGCAACAGTACCCAAACTAACATTTCCAGTAATCAAACTGGCTTTCCTTCTGTTTTCTGGAGCATATGGCACTGAAGCACGACCTTCACTTGTCAAGGTCTTTCCAAAGAAACATATGAAGGTGTTTAATGTAACTGAGAGCAAATAAAGATAAGCTCAAGCTTCAAAATCAGTTAAAGCATTAGGACTGAGTCCCTGAAATATGCCAGTTCATTTTCCTCAATTAAAATTCTTCCCCTCTCCTGCAAATTTCAGAGTAGGTTAAAATAAACAAATACACACAAAAATTAAAATACCCATGTGTTTCTCATAACAAAACTAAATTACAGCAATCACCATGCACTAACAAGAACCACTAAAGCAGTATTTTGTCAGTCTGGTAGATTTTACTACAAAAGATGGCCAGTATATGATCTAAAGTCAGGTGTTTTTTTTCCAAGTCTGTTTTCTTTTCCACAAAGGGCCTAATTATTGACTTCCTGGTCCCCACCCCACCTGAATACCTGACATTCTGCCCAATAAATGTAAGGAAAAGGACAGATCTTCACAGATAAATGCAAGAGGAACACTGCCTATTGGGCATCACTCAAATTACCAATAAGTGCACAGTTAAGGGCATGTATTTTATGCTAGAGGACTGCTAAATAAGAAAAGCAGTGCTAAACAGTTGTGTTCTGCCTGCATCCCGTTTGTATGAACTCCTACAGTGTGTCAGATTGACACAAACTAATATACAATATCTCTTTCACTTTGTCTTTTGAAAGCCTTTACAATAGATACATTAGCTTTCTTCTTTTTCATCGCTCTGGTGGAAAGGTGAGCTACATAATATCAGACAACTTAAACACATCTAGGCAGGACTGAATGGAAATATGGCATTAGCCTTGATAACTTGTACTGTCACTAAATAAATGAATTCCTGGTTTAGCAATACTATTCAATGTTACAGCATATAAGAAGCATCCCGTCAAAAAAACAACCCCAACAAAAAGTCTTTACTACAATGAATTCTACCAGCGTTCCTCAGCCATGAGGCAAAACAACACAACAACATCTATCAGTTACTTTAATGGAAGAGAGTTTGTTTTAAGTATCATTCTTGTTGCATGATGTGGAACTCCTGAGGAGCATTATGTAGGCTTTATTTATATTTATACTTATATTTTACCTTTATTTTCAGTTTTTTATTTTCTTCCAACACAGCTTCGTATTTTTCTTTCATCTCTGCCACTTCCAAGCGAAGTGCCTCTATTTCTGGATTCTCAGGAGCTGAAGCTCCCAGATGATGCTTCAGAAAGCTGATATTTAGATGTTAAGTAATTCTTCAGTTAGATAGCATTGCTGCATTTTAGTTTTAACACTTACAGTGAAGTTAGTGCTTTTTTCATGACTGAAATCACACTAAACCACTTAAGACTACTACAGTACTTTTTATCCTACAGGATGAAGTTAAAAAAACAAGAACACTTCTCAAGTTCTTTTGTATAGCCCTTAAAAAAGAGAACAAGACATCAGAACACAAGACACAAATTCTCATGCTTTACTACATCCTCCTTTTCCTCTCTTAAATGGACAAGTTTTGAAGAGTTACAAAAAATAACTAAAAAAAAAAAGCGATAGCCAAGAAGGGAGGCTGCTTAAAAACAGCAAGAAACAAAAGATGTTAAATTTTGCCTCTTGTATTATTAAAAAAAAGGGAAGCACAAAAAAGCTGACTTTAGAAGCCACAGAACTGGAAGTACATCTAATGCTGCAGACGTCTACGTTCTGTAATGACCTATAACTTTGTAACTGCTGGCATACTGATACACATAGTTTTCTTGCATACTGTCAGACTTTGTTAGCTTGTATGAATGCAATTATTAGCTAAAACGCATCCATAAAAGCCATGTTCTCAATGTAAATCTTCTAAATGAGCCTCCTCCAGCTCACCTACAAGTCAGGAGCTGCTGTTTGGTGTGAAACCACTAAAAACCATTCACAAGGATAAAAAGGATACTCCAATGCACTATTTGGTTTTTCTGGCTCTTCATACAAGGCTACTAACACTGCAAATAGAAAACGTTCAACAATTGCAAAGAGTTCAAGCAACTCTAAGTTTTTAAAGCATGTACCAATAGTCAGATGCATGTCATGTTTGCAGCACATTTTCCTGTAGAAGAAGATTTTCACATCTCTACTTTGCTGTAAAGAAGAGGTCTGTTCTACAGCAGGGAACAGAGCACCCCACCAAGTAAGAGCCAGACAGAAGGTTTGTTATTTCCTAACCACACTCTCTGGCTATTCTAGCACAGAACACAAAACAGCTGAGAATTTTTACCTACTCCACATGCAACCCTAGTATTGCATTCCATCAGGAAATTCTAAATATTTTAAGACTCTTCCTTCATAAACCATTATTTCCTCATAAGCTGCAACTTAGCAAGACACCATCGGTGCTTCCATAACTTCCAGCATAAAAGCAAAACTTTATCTACAGCAACACAACTAAAGGGCTACAATCAGTGACACTGATCATCTTTATGAATGGGGGCTCCAGCAGCCAGCAGAGAGGTCAGGCACAAGCAGCAGGACCCTTAAATAAAACCATCCATGCACACACCAACTCCATATCTGGAAAACTCAGCCACGTGGGTATTCAGAAAGTTCCCAAACACAACCACTCCCCACACTAGCACACAGATAGCTATAAAAGACATATGCTTTCACAAATACTCAGATGACCTTCTCCCAGTTCCAGATGTCCAAACTGCACAGCCAAACTGGTTTCTAGCTAAGCACATAAGTTAAAAACAATACTATGATGCCACACTACTTGTAAGACTTGTTTTGTCATCCCATAGGATGTTTAGTATTGGGAAAGTGAGGAATCAAATCATAGCCACACATCAGGCTCAGAGTCTTAATGCAACACCCTACATCTGCTGCTCTCTCTTTAAACAGCAGAATTTTCAAGCAGGAATATTAACAGATTTTCTAGATGTGCTACTGGAAAGCTCTCAAAAATACTTTAGTATAGTAATCCAAATTACACATCAAGTTTAGCATCATCGTTTTCCCCAGTCTGATATGGATACTCACAGGATCATGAGCCGTCCTGTGATCTGAGTTTGAGCAATGAATGGTCCTGTCTTTACTGTGAGACATGCTCTGGGTTAAGGTTTGGAGGACTGTTGGTTTTTCTCCCTTTGTGATAAGTAATGGCATTTACCACAACCACATGAAGAGCTGCAGGGTATTTTCTGAGCATAATGTCTGTCTGTTGTCATAGAATCCCAATGGTTTGGGTTGGAAGGGACCTCAAAGCCCATCCAGTTCCAACCCCTGCCATGGGCAAGGACACCTCCTGCTGGATCAGGGTGCTCAAAGCCCCATCCAACCTGGCCTTGAACACCTCCAGGGATGGGGCAGCCACCACTCCCTGGGCAACCTGTGCCAGGGCCTCCCTACCCTCACAACAAAACACTTCTAAGATTTCATCTCAATCTGAAGTTAAATTGCAAAGTCTTCCCAAATTTTTTTTCTGCATTTGGAAATATTAAAAGTTTAATATTTTGTTAAATGAACAGCTGGGAACGAGGGGCATCGGGGCAGGGGGGAAACGGCACCCTGGGGAGGGAGGGGAAAGCGGGGAGAACCTCGGGGGAGGAAGGAATGAAGCACCCCAAAGGGGGCTGAAGGAGAAAGTAGGTCAGCTCAGAAAGGGGGGGGAACGGGGGGCACCCTGGGAAGGTAAGGAGGGAAAGGAGGGAAGCAGGGGGCATCAGGAGGGGAGGGAAGGAGGAGGAACAGGACACCCGAGGAAGGGGGGGATCGGGGGGGCAGCCCGGAAAGAATGATGGGGGGAACGGGGGACACCGGAAAACCCCGGGAGGGGAGAGGGATGAAGGGAGAAAGGGGCATCCCGGGAAGTGGGGGTGGAGAAGCGGGAGGGGGGACATCCCGGAAAGGATGCAACGGGGGGAAGCGGGGAGCACCCCAGGAAGGGGAAGGGGGAGAACGGGGGGAAACGGGAGGTACCGGGAGTGGAGATGAACTGGGAGTAGCCCTGGACGGGGGGAAAGCGATGGAGAACGGGGCAGCCCGGGTGGGAAGCAGGACTCATCCTGGGGCAGGAATGGGGCACCCTGGGAGGGGGGAAACAGAGGACACTGGGAGGGGAGGTGAAGGGGCGGGGGGGGCACCTCTGGGGGGAGGAAGAAGAGGGTAACGGACCACCCAGGGCGGTGTGAACGAGGGGGACCCCTTGGCGGGGAGGGGTGGGGGTACCGGTGCCCGCAGCCGCATCCTTACCCTTGGTGAGCGTGTCCAGCACCCCCGAGCGCTCCAGGTAGCGGCGGAACTGCTCCCGTTTGGAGTCCGCAGCCTGCGGGAGGGCGCCCCGCACTCAGACCGGCGGCCCCGGCGCTGGCCCCCCCCTCCGCCTCGGTACCGAGGCAGCACCGAGCCCCGGCCCCAGCCTGCCCGCCCCTACCTTGTAGTGCGCCATCGCCGCTCCGCGCGCCTGCGCCCCGCGGCCGGGAGCGGGACCGCCCCGCGCCGCCCGGTAACGGCGCCGCCTGCACCGGCCCTTGGCCTCTTCTGTCCAACCCGTGGCCACCTCCCTAGGTCTTAGGGCCACCTCCACCCGTGCCGGGGCCACCCGCATCAGTCATTGGCCACTTCTGCCCATCCCGGGGCCACCATCGCCGGTCCCAGGGCCACCTCTGCCAGCCCTGGGGCCACTCTTTAAAAAAGAACCATCTGAATAATCCTGCACCTGCGATGGCGAAGTCTTTCCATGCTTTTTCTGCACACTATTATACAAGTTCTTGGGTTTTCACTGGAATTAAGCGACACTTTTCTCGTGGCTGTGATGAAATAGAACGTTTCGGCCGTGTCCACACACAAAAAATCACTAAAAATCCTCTGTCAGCAGCAGAGAACCATATTCTTTTGTATAGTGTCTTCAGTCAAAAGAAATGCAAGCATCATATCCCATAAGTGAGCATCTAAAATGCTCATTTTCTATTATTCAGACAGTGGGTGCAGAGAGCATCAAATACCAGGCTTTTTATTACAGAGACATAAAATAGAAGACATCAGCACAGTTATCGCCCACAAAATCTCAGGCACTGAGAAATACAAGAATTAAAGCCATGGCAGCAGTAATAAGTCAGCTAAATCAAGCTATACATTTATATATATACCTGTATATTATATGGTGTTAAATTTTACAATGTAAGCAGAATTATGTGGGGCTTTAGTATGGACACACGCAGAGGTGAGAAGAATATCCGCTGGAGACACCGCAGTGAAGAGTTTTAATAGGATTAATGCATATTTCTTATGCAGACAGGGACAAATTAACACTGTTTCTACAAGCAAAAGAGCCATTTAGGTTTTCTGGCTCCTTTTTTCCCTGATATTGCACAACCTTCAGCCAATCTGAACCATGGCTGGCTTGGAAAAGTAATGATAATGCACATTAAGGGTGTAATGATGCCGTAACATCGTGACACTACATCTTACAAGTTATTTTTCCAGTACACATCCAGGAAGTCAAATCCACTGGTAAAAAATACATGCATTTGCATCCCAGATGTGACCACCTCACCACGTATTTACAGCCTTGTCAGACTCAAGTAAATGTATTTCATTCATAGAAGCCTTGATTACAAATACAACACAGTATTTTGTTCATCTTCCCCTCCTTTTTTATTTCAAGGTGTTTCGTGGAACTTGCCTTATACTATAGGAACTGAACCATCAAGTGGATGAACATCCTTTATTTTATTACCCCTATAAAAAGCATAAATGGTAATGCTCAATCTAAACAATGTTAAGCATTCTTTGATTTAAAAGCTTGCCAGATTTTGCAGGACAGGTGGACGCTGTAGCATCCATCAAAGGAGCACTTTTACAGTTTGATAAACCTTGTATATGGTTTTTGACATTGTAACTGAAAGTAGGAAGCTACTACCGCTTTTTATCATCATCATCATCATAGTTAACTTTCTGGTTGGTGAAATGCAAAATATCTGATTTGAATGATTTGTTTTCTGATTAAAAAACAAATAATAATTGCTAGCTTGTTAGCTTTATAAAAAATCTCACGATTAAAGCTCATAACTCACTTGTAATTCATGATGCTTTAAAAATGCAATAGTGTATTTACCAGTAATAGCATACATAAGAGAGTCGCTCCCACTTCTCTGCTGTGGAAGTCGGTGATGATACAGTGAAAAAACAGTGTACCCTGGGGGCAAATAATTAGTGCTACATGTATCACATTTTGTTCTTTTTGTATTCAGTACAGTACAGCAGAATATGTCTGACTTTCTGCTATCAGACAGCTATCGAATGGCTGCTTGAATTCTCAGAGAGATTAAGCAGAAACATATTTGCCGATAATTAATTTCTCCTGAGATCACCAGTGCCTTGTTTCATTTACTGCTCTTTGTCAAATGCGTTGTTAGACTGTAAATTTTGTCTGACTTTTTATTTTTTTATATTTATTTATACTTTTATTCAGTTTAAATAGCATCAGCTGTGATTTTGTGTCTGACATTTTCCTTGTGTAGGTGGATTTACACAATATATGTTTTCCTTTTTAGCTGGAAGAGTAGTGTAGAAGTTTATGCGCTGAGATCTAAGCCATCCTTTTATGACAAAGGATGCAAATAGATTGTTCATAGCTAATATTCAAAGGGCTTCACCACTTTTCTATATGAAACAGCAAGTTAAAATTGAACGATTTATCTACTCTTACGCATAGGTCTTGTCTATGCTGCAATGTTCAGTCGTTATCCCAGCACTGATGGGTGCAATTCCCGGGTTAACTCCCACTATATTTGAAGATCCGTGGGGGCACGCCTGCTGCTGGCACTACTCGACGGCGACAGCCGCCTCGACAGAGAGGAAGGCTTTGGACTATCACAGTTCCTGCTTTGCTTGGATTCTGAGCTCACCTCCTCGGTCGAGTCAGGAGTGTCCGGTCGGCTGGAATGCTTTGCATCAGCATTGGACAAAGGTTGGGCTTTGTTTGCATTGAAACTGCTTTGCCTTCTGTTGCTGTTCTTTGGGAGGGAGTTTGCGGAAGCTCCTGCACTCTCACCAACTGACGAGCAGTTCCAAGACGAACCGATGCCGTGTTGCTTTCTGACACTGCTAACAGGACAAGTTGAGTAGGTTTGCAGGGAAGTCTGAGATGGCATTTCAGCAAAGCTTCTCAAGCACGTGCTGGAAGTTGTGTCTGCATTCTGAGTGCCAACAAGGAGTTGTTTCCTTTCAGCATCTTTTTGAGCACCATGCGCCTCAGTCCCACGCTCACCAAGCAAGTTTTCATTATTATTCGTGCTCGTCTTTTGATTGTCTAAAGCATTTGTAGATGGCCTCTTCTTTGATGATTTATTTTCCTGATTGCGATGGGTGTATTTGCCGCTGCTTTCTGTATGGTTGTTTTGCACAGACTGGAATAAGGGAGGAGCATTTAGAATGGGGTAGATGGCAGCATCCATTTGCTTTTCCATTAAATAGGTATAACTGCTAAGTGTGGAAGGAAGAGTTTTTTGAGGGGTGGTAGATATTCCCAAAGAAGAGTGTGGTATCACAGAGTATTTCTTAGGTTTGTTTACGTAGAAATTATCTGGGTCATCCTTGGTTTTTTTCTGCCCGCAGAGTCCCATTTTGATTTTCCGGAATCCTAGGTGGATAATTTCTAGGATATTTAAAAGCAGTGATACAGTGGCTATTGATTGCATGAATAATATGAACACTGTCTTCTCTGTTGGCCTAGATACAAAGCAATCGACTGTGTTCGGACACGGATCTCTCTGGCATTTGTAAAGGGGATCTAGATGAAAGCCATAAAGAAGATACTGCCCAATCATAAACCCGACCTCCACTGCAGACCTGGTGAAAATATGTATCACGTAAGTGCAGAGCAAAGAGCCTCGCAGGGGTGCTTTGTTCAGCTTTCGTTGATCCAATTGCCGGAGTTCTCTCTCCAGCCTTTTCCGATTTTCGGTCATTTCTAATTCCGTGTTTTCAAGTTCCACTCTTACCTGAGCTTTCTTTTTTTGCCTCTCTTTTTCCAAGGCTCTTAGTCTGTATAAGGCATGACCCATGTACACCAGGGAAGGGGAAGACACAAATATCACTTGCAGCACCCAGTATCTTATGAGAGAGATGGGAAAGGCCTCATCGTAGCACACATTTCTGCAGCCAGGTTGCTCGGTATTGCATATAAATTCTGATTGTTCATCATTCCAAACATCCTCTGTTGCCACTCCGAGCACCAGCATCCGGAATATGAAGAGGATAGTTAGCCAAATCTTTCCAATAATAGTGGAATGAATGTGGACCTCCTCTAAAATGCCTCCAAGGAAATTCCAGTCTCCCATGGTTATTCTGCCATCTTAACACTAAAACATAGGAGAGAAAAGAAGTGTCAAACAGTGTGAAAGCTGCAGGCCTTCCATGCATTCTGGAAAAAATAACACGGGGAAAACCCATTGTAGCCATGGCAACATGACCCCCTGCTCGTTGATAATCTAGGTTTTATTCTCTCTCATCTATAAGATGAAGTGCGTCATCCACCCGTGTCTAATTTATCAGTAAGAGACATCCTGATAAGCACATCCCTCAGTCTGCAGCAAATCAGTGGAAAATGAGGTGCCTGATTGTAGAAGGTGCTAAGAGTATTACCTGGTCCATTTGAACCATCATGCAACAGCAGGGTGAGAGTGGTATCTTTATATTTAGGACTGTCATGAAGATAGAGGAGTATTTCCCAGTCCTCCTGTTCCAAGCCCCGTGTTGCAGACTGAAGTTGCCGTAACATCCAGTTACTGTTTTATAGTGCAAATTGATTATACACTCAAAAGGGAGTAAACCATCTCACTAAAATTGTATTGTTAAATTAAAAAATGCATTTAAGCATATAATTTGTTACAGACAATTGCTTTTTTCAATGATAAATGGAAAAATAGAATTATTGTAATTGGTCCAGTTTCCTCTGATCAAATGGTACCTGAAATACAGAACAGAGTGCTGAGGTGCAGCCAGCGCTGCTGCTTTTGGCCCTGATTCTGTGAAAAATAAAGGATTTATGCAAAAATTCTCTACCAGAATTTTTCTAAATGATTATCACCTGAGTACAGATAAACCGGTAACAATGTGTGTAATTGCACATCTTTCTTCCATATGTTTGTTTCCTTTTTTCTTACAATATACTACATTATGGATAAGATTTTAAATTCCTTTTCAGGAATTGCGTACACTAACAAAAGTATTTTCCTGTTTTATGAGCAGGGATAACCAGTACATCTCTAGATTTACCTTTTCATTGTATACACAGTACAATTTGGTAGAATTCAGTTATGATAAAAAAGGAATAATCTGACTTTGGTTTTAGGATAAAGGTGCTTTAACACAATGTTTTCAGTTCAAATGGAATTAATTTTCACCCAGTAAAAGAGGAGCGTTAAGAAATCAAATGGAAGTTGCGGTCTTACAGCTGTAATACTGATGACTGTAGAAACTTTATGTTAAGGCAGCCTACTAAACATGAAAATACTCTTGCAAATTGGTACACAGATAGGCACGTTATATTTTTTATATATAAATAAATTAAAAGTAAACATCAAATTAAAAATAAAACATACCTTTCTTTACAAAAATGTGTAAAATTAAAGATCTGCAGCATCCAATACAAAGTTACAAGCCCTGCCATCTTCTGTCTGCAGGAGTAAGTTTCACATTATAAGCAGTTTGTTTTCCTACAGGAGCAAGTGATGGAGCGCAAGCTTTGCACATTGAATTTATATTTGCTAGGGATGAAGGGAGGAGCAAATCAATCTGTTTTCCAGTCTGCTACCGCTCCGAGCACAATTGAACTCTGACTGGTGAAAGGATCTCATTAAAAAGAGCTAGAAATTAAAAACCTGCAGCTCTGTTTTCCTTCAGATTATCTTCCCTTTCACCTCTCCTGTACCTTCCAAGTTTTAAGAGGGATCTCAGGCTCAGAAAAACAGAATAAAATAAAACTTTGGAACTAAGTTTTAGTTTACAGATCTCAGTGCCAACAAACTTTCCACTTGCCTGTTTGGGTTGGAAGGGACCTCAAAGCCCATCCAGTTCCATCTCCTGCCATGGGCAGGGACACCTCCCACTGGATCAGGGGTTTCAAAGTCCCATCCAACCTGGCCTTGAACACCTCCAGGGATGGGGCAGCCACCACTGCTCTGGGCAACCTGGGCCGGGGCCTCACAACCTCCTCATAAATGATTTGTTCCTTTGCTTACATAAAGATTGTAAAAGAGTAAAAGCCATCTTTAAAACATCCCTTTGGCACTTAGGGATAGATCACAGCTTGTAAACTCAGTTGATGCATGAAAATTATTCAAGAGAGATTAAAATCTACTCAAATATTTTTGTGCCAATGGGACTGCTACAGTGCATTGCAGGGACCCATGGGAGCCTGGGGAACCTTTCAAACACTCCAAAATGTTGGAGAGATGGGAGGGAAAGAGAGCTTAAAGTGGAAAAGGAAAGACAGGGAAAGAAATACGCTTGTTTTGTGTATAAATATTGTTCTGGATCCGGAATTAGCAGTGCAATGGCCAAGGATACATCTTTGTCAGGCACAGCTGGTATTTGTATATGCATCCACCACCAGGATCAATACGAGTTAAGAAGTACATCCAGCACCACAAGGCTATTTTAGATGATGCTTCTCTGCACCCTGCAAAATTGTATCACTGAACCAATGTATAGGATAAATGAACTTCCTCTGCTGAGAAATCTAAAAACCCAATCATTATCTTTTAATTTTGGTGCTGGGGAGCAGTCAATAGGTCGTGTCCGATTTCATAGTTAAATGAGAGCTCGCCTGGAAGTATTCGATCATTTTGGCAAACTACCAGTCTTCAGCCAGATGTTTCTCTTTAGTACTTAAAGCAGATTTTTCAACATCTGTCTGCTATTTGTGGAAAAAAAAAAAATCTGTCTCATTGAAATGGCCCATGGACTCCCCTCACCCCATCCTGCAAAGATGCCAAAGCTTTGTTTGAAAATCCTAAGTGTTCAGTGTGCCTGAGCTGTGGTGGCTGGGGATCTATTGTTCTGTAAAATAGAAATATTAAGGCAAACATTTAACGATCTGCACATTGTGCTCGAGGATGCATTAACTCATTTAAAATTATATTTCAGTCAAATGACAGGGAAAATGAATTTGAGCACCAATGACAATTTCATAGCGCAGATGCTGCTCTTTATGTTAGCCCAGACATATTGTGGTTGTGATTATTTACACAAATACCAACATTTGGTAACAAAATACTTAGTGATGTAAGGAGAGAATGCTCCTTTTTCTTCCAGGTCCCAAAGCCACCTCACTTGCTTTTTATCACTGCTGGGCTTGCTGCAAAACATCCCCGAACTTTAATGACTATTTTATGGGTTTTTTTTTATCTTAGGGTCAAATGCAAAAAAAACCCCATTTGATTGTGAATATATTCACCGAAGATCAAAACCTTTTCATTCCTACGCATCAATAATGTGCACTTCATGTGTACAATTGATTTTTATTTTCTACTGTATTTGTCTGACCCACAATGGTTCGAGAGATAACCAGAGGCACAAACAGCACTGCATCCTACAGGCTTCCAGGGTAACATGGCCTTACTCCCACAGTTTTATTTCAGTAGTCAAGTTAGTTTCACAGATGATAAACAGCAATAATTAGTAATGTGGGCAGCCTTACTAGTCAATATTAGCTTTAGGACCTCCAAATACGAGTACTCCCAGTACTGAAAGGGGCTTCAGGAAAGCTGGGGAGGGGCTCTTGATCAGGGAGTGCAGGAATTGGTGAGGGGGAATGGTTGAAATGAAAGAGGGGAGATTGAGATGAGATTTTAGGAATAAATGTTCTCCTGTGAGGGTAGGGAGGCCCTGGCCCAGGTTGCCCGTAGAAGTGGTGGCTGGAGGTGTTGAAGGCCAGGTTGGATGGGGCTTTGAGCCCCCTGATCCAGTGGGAGGTGTCTTTGCCCATGGCAGGGGGGTGGAATTGGATGGGCTTTGAGATCCTTTCCAGCCCAAACGATTCCATGATTCTATGATAGGCAGTTGCCTGATTAAACCAAAGTGAGATTTACTGGATCTAAACAGTTCTTAAAATGTAACCTTCTTCCTTAAGAGAAGAATCAGCAGCTACAGATGAATATTAAAAAGCAGCACTGTTCCGTATGGGTCTGTTTGTGAGTCCGGGTGTGTCAACAGAATCATAGAATCATGGAATCATTAAGGTTGGAAAAGACTTCCAAGCTCATGCAGCCCAACCATCAGCCCAGACCCATTGTGCTGACTAAACCATGTCCCGAAGTGCTTCTTCTGCACACTTTTTGCACCTCTCCAAGCGAGAGAACCCCATTGAACCAGACTAAAATGCCCGCATCTTCATCAGGGCAGGGCCTGATGATGGCACGATTCTGTGGATAAAAAAGACAGGGCGCTGTGTCTCCTCCGGACCGGCAGGGGGCGCTGTGTCTCCTCCGGACCGGCAGGGGGCGCTGTGTGCCCTGGGGCCGGCAGGGGGCGCTGTGTCTCCTCCGGGCCGGCAGGGGGCGCTGGCAGGGGGCGCTGTGCGTCCTGGGGCCGGCAGGGGGCGCTGCGGCTCCTCCCGGCCGGCAGGGGGCGCGGCGGGCGCGGGGCGGAGCCGCTCTGTCCGCCCGCCGGGCGCGCGGGGGGCGGCGGGGAGCGCGGGCCGGGCCGGGCCGGGGCCGGGCGGGAGGCGGCGGCGGGGCCGAGCCGAGCCGGGAGCCCAGAGCCGCGGCCCCGCTGCCCCGCCCCGCGACCTGCGGAGCAGCATGGCCGCCAGCCTCTGGATGGGGGACGTGAGTGTCCGGCCGGGACCCGCGCGGGGCTTCGGGAGGCGGCGGCGGAGGAGGGAGGGGGGAGAAGGGGAACAGCGCGGGGAGGCGGGGGGGAGGGGAGGAGCTGGGGGCACTGACAGACAGCCTGACCGACAGACTGACTGACACCCTGACAGACACCCTGACTGACAAACACCCTCACACTGAATGACTGACTGACACCCTCACCCTGACTGACAGACACCCTCACCCTCACAGACACCTTCACCCTAACAGACACCTTCACCCTGACTGACACCCTCACCCTGACTGACACCCTCACATTGACTGACACCCTCACCCTGACACCCTCACACACTGACACAGCTTCACAGACCCTCACACACTCTGCCACACGCCTGAACTCCCGTGCTGGCTGACACTCACGCCCATGCTCCTGTACACACTGACAGGCTCATGCAGGCTGACACGCACACTTACACACCCTGACATGCCCACTCAGAGATGGTACCCCTGCCCTGCAGGGCTTTCACACTCACAGACACAGCTAGGCAGTCCCATTCCCCCAGTGACCCAGGGCCGCAGGCACGCTGGTGACACCAGTGTCCCATGCTGCTTGCACTGATGTTGGTGGGCAGGCACGCTCATGGGCACCGACGTGTTCTCACACTCCCATGCTTGTGCTCTCTTAGGCACTTACACACTCACACACTCACAAGCCTGTACACGTGCATGCTTCTAGAGTGTTTATGCTGGCTTCTATGTTTTTGTGCTTGTGGTACTTACACACTTGTGGTGATATGCTCTAAGGCGCTTGCACACTCACACCCTCACACCCGTGCATGTGCTGCTCAGCTCACACGCTTCTTCTTGCGCTCACGCTCGTGTGCAGCTATCCAAGAGCGTCCCTCCCTGCCTACCCCACTCCATGCACTCACATGCTTGTAAGGATTTGCACTCTCCCACAGGCACTTACACTTACATTCCTGCCTGCACGTGCTCCTGACTTGCACTCTTGCTGCCTGCCACGCGCATGCCGTGGGCACTCACACGGAGATCCACACAGTGTCCCTGTCGTCTGCCATTCATGCACACTGAGTGCGCCCTCCTACACCTGCCCACGTGTCCCTCACTGCTTGCTGCTCTACCCACACGCTTCCATACTCACTCCTGTACCCGTACTCACACCCAGCGTGTTGCAGTGCTTTGCTCCCCGTGCCTGTGTGTATGTGCTTGTGTTATACACTGTCTCCACTGTCTGCTGCTTCTGCACAATCACATGCACAATCCTGCTGCCGTGTCCTCGTCTCCTTGTTTGTGTACACCTGCATGTACATACAGACACCAGGGGGTCACAGTTTTCACATTGCCTGCTACTTGCACGCACATCTTTCCCCAGCCTCTTCCATACAGCTTCACACCAGCATGTTCCAGTCCTGCTTGCACACTTGTGTGCACCCTGTCCTGTTCCTCAGGCTCTTTCATGTGTGTGTACACACAACCAGCACATCCCTGCAGGTCCCGCTGGCCGCTTCTCTCTTACACTCACACACACCAAGTCTTCCATCACCTGCCACTTATGCAAGCAGACCCCATGGAGTCTGCTGTCTCTTTTTCTCCACACCAAAGGTTGTCTCCCCTCTCTCCACCATAAGACCATCTTCTTTTTCAGTCGCCTCTCACAAGCAGCCCGATGCTCTTTTAAACACGTACCTATCCAAGTGGCAGTCACTTGTTGCCATTGTGAGCCTGACTTCCCCATCCACACAGCCTGCAGGATCACCCCCTGTATACCCTGTCTGTACAGCACAGTGCTGCCTCCTGCTTCTGGCACCTGGAGCGGAGTCACTTCTGCTTTACCTCACACCTCTGCAGGGCTTCTGCCACCTCTCGCACGTGCAGTATGGTCACTCGCTGTCAGATCTGCACAGGTACCACACATTGTCATGCACACAGTGACAGAGCCACCTGGTACCCGACAGACACACGGACACAGTCACTGGTTACCACAAGGCCATCTCTCTTACACAGGTACACACACTTACCTATATGCACCTGTATATGTTTCCCCCACACCCCGTCCCCATGTTACCTGTCACACACAGTGCTCCCCATCAATATGGGTAATTGCACAAAACCTCCACTTCTTATTACACAGAGAGGCATTATTTTCCATCAGTACCTTCATCACATATTTGGTTCAAATTGCAGTGCCGTTTCATGCTTCCCAGTCACTGACACCCCACAGACACCAGCTCTCCAGCACACTCACTCACACAGCACCACAGCCCTGCACTCCACACGTGCTCTGACATTCCCTGTGCCACCCTCTCCCCTCTGACATGAACAGGGTCAGTGCAATGCAATAGAAAGCGGGATGGGGTGAGAGGTTTCCCCTCCAGGTGCTGCCCTGCGTATCCCCACGGTTATGAGAGGTAGACACGGCTCCGTAAACCCCTGCCCCAGCTCGATGGGGGCTGTGTTACCTGACGCTTGCCGCCCGCTCGTCGTAGCACCCCGGGCTCAGACAGAGAGGGAGCTTGCCAACTCCTTATCCCCTGCTCCGTGTAGTGAACGCTCAGTTTGTTGCTGTATGTTTCTGAGTGGCTTTTGTCCTTCTGTGAAAGCTCCCTGTTCTCTGAAATTCATGCTGTCTCTTGGGTTCCACTTTGCAGACTGTTGAGCCTGGTTCATGCATGCCTGCTGGTTTTGAGTGGCATCGACCCTCTTAAATGAGTCTTCTTTTTGAAGTGTAAGGGTAAAATACTTCTCAATAATGTTTTAACTGCTTAGGGTGACATTGACACATAAATTCTCCTTTTTGTGGTTGCTCTGGTCTAACTTTTTTTTTTGCTTTTTTAGCTGGAGCCATATATGGATGAAAACTTTGTTTCAAGAGCCTTCGCCACCATGGGAGAGCTTGTTCTGAGTGTAAAAATCATTCGAAACAGGTTGACAGGGTAACTGTTTCTGCTTGTTCTCAGTCTGCATTTGGATTGAACCATTTACCCTCTGCCTGGCATCGCTGTGGTCCTGTCCATATCAGAGTGATTTTCCCTTTGACCTTTTCACCATTGCTGCCAACAATACGGGTATATTGATGATAGCAATGGAGAGGGCAGTTGCTGGCCCTTCAACCTCCCCATCAAAAAAACAAGGATTGACCCCCTTCCTGCAGTGCTTCAGCACTCATTCGGAGCAGAATACATTTGCCATACAGTCCAGTTGGGAATTACACCAGGCTGGATGCTTCAGTGCCCAGCCTGTGTTATTCGCTTCACTGGTGCAGCCACACAGTATTGGCAGAGGAGGGAAGGCTCTTAGAGGCTCTTAGAAGGCTCATATGGCTCTTAGAAGGAGCCATGTGAGGACCCTTTGCATTCAGTTGGAGTAAAACAAGCAACTATGCAGAATAAAGTAGTTTCATCTTCTTGTAAACGCTGTAATTTCACTTTTCAGTTCTTTAAACATAGGTAGGAAATTTTATATAGTCAATGAAAGAAGGAAGTAAACTATTGAGAGCAAAAGTATTTCTGTGTGCTTCTGTTGACATGATTTACTGGTAAGTAGGGGGTGTCACTTTACTTGAGATCCAAGATTACTTTGCTGGCTTTGCTGATGTTTATACTTTGAAAAAAGAAATTGTCGTAAGTATTGCAACTATAGCAAATTTCCTGCCAGTTATCTAAAAATACCATGTTCCTCCTCAAATGTGTTTTAAACCTGAAATCTTTCTCTCTCCTGTGTCTGTGTTCAGAATTCCAGCAGGCTATTGCTTTGTAGAATTTGCAGATCTAGCTACTGCAGAGAAATGTTTACACAAAATCAATGGAAAACCGCTTCCTGGTGCTACACCGGTAAGTGAATGAAATCAGACAGTTGGGGAGGAAAACTGGGAATGAGTAGAGTGTGCAATCTGTGTTTTGAATGATTACAGAGAAATTCATAGTTAGCAAACAGGGCTTCTTCTTTCCTTTAGAATTAAATTAATGAACATAAAACTGTTAGTGTTCTTGCTCAGAATGGAATCATAGAATGAATCATGGAATGGTTTAGATTGAAAGGGACCTGAAAAATCATCCAGTTCCAACCCCCTGCCATGGGCAGGGACACCTCCCACTGGATCGGGGAGCTCCAAGCTCCATCCAACCCGGCCTTGAACACCTCCAGGAATGGGGCAGCCACCACTGCTCAGGGAAACCTGGGCCAGGGCCTCCCCACCCTCACAGCAAAACATTTCTCCCCAAGATCTCATCTCAATCTCCCCTCTTTCAGCTGAAAACTGTTCCCCCTCATCCTGTCCCCGCATTCCGTGATAAAGAGCCCCTCCCCAGCTTTCCTGTAGGCAAAAGTACTATTTTCTGTGTGAATGTCTGGGTAAAATCCGAGTATAGAACGTTGTATTTGTGAGTCTTTCTACCATTGCCAAAGTTGGACTAATAAGGCAGCAAAGAACAAGTTAAAAATGGACAGAATAGACCTGCCACAATCCTGCTGTCTCTCTCAAGTGCCATTGGGTATTAGTTTGTTACAGTGTTTTTGTCATTACCTGTGTACAAGAGGAACTTGCCAATTTGCACTGAATTTTGAGCAACTTTGATTTGTGAAAGATGACTTTTAAGCCTTGCACTATCCTTGACCCTTAGCAAACAGAATTTATTCAAAGCTATGTACAGCGGAGAAAGAGCTTATCCGCTGTGTAATTGTAATACATAACGAACGTCTCGGATACATGAAAGCCAGGTAGTTAGGGAGAAGAGGAGGAATAGTCCTGGAGGCTAATTTTAGGATGTTGACTTGACTGTGCAGTAGATTAAAATGGGACGCTGACACAGCTGTCCGTTGTACCCACAGAAGTTGGCAGCTCTAGAATCGCCTCAGTGATGTGGTGAGGTAAATTGAAGCCTATTTCAGTGTCATTAATACCCTGAGAGGGAAACCAGGAAGTTCAGGTGTTATTCCTCCCAAGAGAACACTCTCATCATGCAGAAATTTGCATAAAATAAGTTTATTGTATTTTTTCCTAATTGCTTGGATTCACTTGAGGACATTTGAATGTATGGATTCATTTTTGCCTCATTTCAGGCGAAGCGATTTAAACTGAATTATGCAACGTATGGAAAACAGCCCGATAACAGGTAAATGCTTAATTTAAATTAAATGCCTGCTTAATATCTTTTTATCAATTGCCTTGTAAAGAATATTCAAAATATGCAAAACCACAAGTTCATCATTGCCGAGTGAGAAGTAGAGCTAGAAAATTTGGATAGAAGAGCATTCGTGGGATGCACGCAACTAAAATTTGTACCATTTTGCCCAGCAGTGCCAGATAACCAAACCCTGTAATTAAAAATGTAGATTCTATGAAACTGTCTTGGCACACGCTGTAGATATTTGTGATGCTGTAACATGTCAGCACTTTCTGTGTATCCAAGGATGCATCCCATTGCAATATATATAATGCCATGAGTGTGGCCAGCACCTGAAGATCCATGGGGTGGTTTCATACCCTCTGGCTGGAGCACCACAACGGGTGGCAAAGAGGAGGGATGCTCTGAATGCCTTCTGGGAGCCCACTTTTCTCTGTTGGCAGTGAAGGGTGCGTGTAGAGACAGAAGGCTTGGATCAGGCTCCCAAACTGGGCGGCGTGGGCACCTTTCCTAACACCAGCCCAGAAATGCTTACGCAGTGGAAGGGATAATAACACAGGAGTGTCCGAGCAGGAGTGGATGAAAGTGTGAGCAACACGGTCCTGCAGTTTATTAGGGCAGGGTTAGTCACATCTCAGCAACTGGAGTTTTATTTAAATAATTGTCAATCTTCTTTTTAAAAAAACACAGCTTTTTAGATTAGTATCCAGGCCCAGCAGATGGGCATGAGAGTGAGATGTATGTTTGGTAACCAGTTCTCAACTGGTTTACTCTGGGAATAGAGCTGGATAACATAGCCTTTCCAATTCTGAGAGCTCATCCTGTGAGTCTTTATCAGAGGGAGGATAACTTGCATTGCCTGTCAGTGCTGTGCCTTGCCTTTTGTGTGGCACAGCAGGTTGGTCAGGAGCACCTTTTGCAATATTTAACTAGCATCAAAGTATCTAATCTGTATATTATAATTTAAGATCAATGTATTGGAAGCAGCAAATCTATAAATGAGATTTTAATGTTAGAAATCCAGAGATGTCCTGTGAGAACAAAAAAATGAAATTAAATAAGAAGCTGTGCTGAGTAGATTACTTGTGCTGCCTGGATTAACTTGGAAGAGCAGTGTCAATAAAATTCTAGCCACCTAAGCAACTTAATTGGTGCCATTTAAAGTACCCCTTAAGTGTCTTTTTTCTGAAGTCAAATGTTTAGGCTAAGTGTTATTTGTCACTCAGTGTGCCTCTTTTTTTTTGTATGACTATGCTTACGAAGTTTTCTTTTGATTTCTTCAGTCCAGAATATTCACTTTTTGTGGGAGACCTGACCCCTGATGTGGATGATGGGATGTTATATGAATTTTTTGTTAAAGTTTATCCATCATGTAGAGGTGGAAAAGTTGTTTTGGACCAGGCAGGAGTGTCCAAGTAAGTCATCTTTTTTTATTCATTCTTTTCTTTCACTACACATGCAGCAATAGGGAAGATAAAACCTAGCAAGGGAGACACAATAGTTCTGTCAGCTTAGATATTAGTTATCAAAAATGCAGTGTTCTTGGATATTCAGTCTCCAGTTTGCTTGGTTTTTGTTAATCACTACAAGGTGTTGTCACTCCACTGTCAGTGTGATGCACTTGAAATGCCATCTCCCTGGACTTCCAGTTGGAATTGTGCTTTTACAGCCTTTAGGCTACTGAGTGTATATTGCTGTGAAAGCTTTACAGGCTTTTGTTCCAAAGAGGGTAGGGCAAGCAAAGCTATGATTCATTGGCAAATACTTGGTAGCCACCTTGTTCATCTTTGCTGGAAATGTCTCGCCAAAAACAGATCTCAAAAAGTCAGGTTTCTTAATGTTATTAAAACATTTTTCAAATAGCACAAATTTGAACTTTATTTTCCTAGAAGAAGGTCTAGTTGGTGAGCATCCTTGTCTTCAAAACAGAATGTGTCTTCAATGAAACACAATATTCTGGTCTAATACCCATGAGAATGTGATAAGATTTAGGTAATGGCTGTACATCTCCCCTCTTCCTCACAGAAGGTTTCTCAGCCTTTGATATGTTGGTTTGAGGGAACATCTGGGGGTCCCATGTCCAACTACCCGACGCTGGATCAGGTCAGCCATGAATTGTGTAGCCTGGAAGACCTCCTAGGATGGAGATAACACAGCCTGTCTGGGCAGCCTGTTCCAGCGCTGTGCTGACTCCCTAGGAGGGGAGGTTCTTTTTGTGCAATGTAAACCTCTTGCAGAGCTGCTCAGTCACTCTCCTGCTGTTAAATACTCGTGCTGTTAGTGCCACCTCACCAGAGACTGGCATTGCCAGGGTGGGCTCTGGGTGCTGCTTCCTCCTCAGAGGTGTAAACCCAGCAGGTCTTGTTTTGTTGCACCTGCTTCAGTCTCTGCCTAGATAATAGGCGTTGGGTGATGCTGGTTGGGCCATCAGCTGGGCTTTGGGAATGGCCTCTAAGTGCAGACCTCAGGGAAGGGCGATTGGTGGTAGCTCAGTAAGCAGGAGAGGACAGAGACGTAAGGGTTGGAAAGAGCACAGCTGGTCCCATTTGAAGGGCTGCGGGAGTCTTTGTAGCAGCTTAGGAACTTGCACTCTTTGGTGTGTAAACTGCCTTAAAAGTTGATTTACACTGATTTAGTTTGCCACAGTCCTTTCTCAGAGGGCAGATTAAACAGAATGTGTACCCATGTGGAGTTTTGCTCTAGTTATCCATTTGGTGTATGGATAAGCCTGAGCTCTGATTTGATCTTTGTGAGGAGTGCACTTACATATGTGCATATGGGTATAAAGATATGTGTTTGGACTTGTGTGCAACAGTGTGGATCCACTATGAGTACCCAGTGATGCTGCTTTCAAAATAGTGCATTACGTGGTGTTGAAGAGTTCCCACAGAATAGATAATACACCCTTGGTTACGTCTTATTCTTTTCCCCACGTAGACAAGCCCTTTCCCTCCCAAACTCCTTCCTTCTCCTAGATGGATTCCTCTTTCCCTCCCACACCTAAGTCTTTGATCTTTCTGCTGCATGAGGCAGCCCATCCCGCCTTGGGATCCTGGCACTGCCCTCTTGGATGCTGTTGCGTTGCTGCTGACTCACTGCAGCATCAGAATCCCACACAAAGGACCTTTGGGGTTGGAGGGGACTTAATATTTTCTATCTGGCTGCTGTGCAGCACTGCCAGCACTGCAGGGAGAGATTGCCATGGTCTGAGGGACTGCTGGCCATGGGCTGGCCCTGCCAGAGCAAGTTTTAGCAACTGGACATTGAGAGTTCCTGTTGGGAACACTGATGGGGCCGAGCGGTGCTTAGGGGTGACAGGAAGCCTATTTGAATATTCTCCTGTTGAAAAAAGGGGCTTGATTGGAAGGCACATCTCAGTGGATCCTACAGAAAAGCATGATTCCTTCACAGTTTTGGATACAAGCAGTACCTGTGTTTTGTCAATCCTGTGCCGACTTGCAACTCTTTACATTATCTGTATCCTCCCAGTATAGATCTGAGGCTTTGCTGCTGCACCTTGACACGTCCTGTGCCAGCTCACTTCCAGTTCCCCAGAATCCACTGGCACAAGAATCACTTATCAAGCCATAAGAAAGTGGTGCCAAAGCCTGAATGTTCAGCTTCAAGCATTTCACAAAAGCAACTGAGAGGCGGAATCATTTCATCTCCATTAAAAGCAGGGACAGCCCTAGCAAAAGCGTTTTGTTTTGCTGTGGTTTTCAAACCCAATTTTGACTTCAATGTAAATATCTTTTAAAGAGTGGCATGAATTTTTTGGTTTTGTTTCACCTGAGTTATTCTGTGTCTCTGCAGAGGTTACGGGTTCGTGAAATTCACGGATGAACTGGAACAGAAAAGAGCGTTGACGGAGTGTCAGGGAGCTGTGGGGTTGGGCTCTAAACCTGTTCGCTTGAGTGTGGCCATACCAAAAGCGTGAGTATGAGAGCAGCCGAGCGGTTATCCAAGAGCAGCATCGTGTGAAATCCAGGGTATTTAAATGTCTTTTAGTGGTTTGGGTACATTTCCTGGATGTTTTCATCACAAAATGAAGGAATACACACAAATGTAGTAAAGTTGCTGGAGTATCAGAATACACAGGAATTCAAAAAGAATTCTAACATTAAATAAAGACTAAGAATGTTATGCTGTTTGTCATTGTCTACTTTATTAAACACACTGTACTTAAATATGATTATTTTTAAAGCATATGTTCCTTTGCATTAAAATGAAATAGTCTAAGTCTGCTTATTGATTTCTGGGTAGCAAAACTCAATTACCTTGCTATTTCTATTATAATGTCTACTAAATATAAGTTTTTGGGGGCAGGGATTAACTGTTTTTTCTGTGTTTGTTCAGAACCTGATACAATGAGATCCTGGTCTGACTTGGGGCTCGTAGCACTAGGGTAATACGAATAATAGTAATTGCTCCCTATTTGAATAATATTTAGATTTTCAGTGACCTCAGAAGTCTTGGGAGGATAAGGAAGAGAAAAGCAGAAAAAGGGGGTGTATCGTGGTGAGAAGATTGATGTTCCCTCCTCCTACTTCTCACTAATTTCATCCTTAGACATAGCTTTCTGTGTGACGTATTTTCATTTTCAAACAATATTTGTCATCTCATTATTTCAAATCTTGATAATCAGGTTGGTTCCCCGGTTCCTTGGGAATGCTGCCACTTTATGGCAAGGAATGGGAATTTTAGTCAGATGACAGTCTATTTTAGTTTATTTTTTAAATTATCTGTAGTCTTTTTACTTCATGAGCTCTTCCACCTATGTGCACTGAAGACCACCCAGTTCAGAGTGCATGGGGACAGACAGTTGTTGCTCAGCCTTCTGCACCAGTGGCAAAAGGGAGAGGCTTTTGTCCATTCTTATTAAGGAAAACCTCAGTTCTTTTGCAAGGCTCTAAGTCTTTAACTCTTCCTGTAAAGCAAGACTCAGTATCTTGTCTCAGGAAGCTGCAGAGTGCTGTACTTCATCTTTTTTATCAGGAGATAAAGAGACCCAAGAATCTGGATCGTGGTTCAGGATTGTTCTAAACTGAGGCTCACAGTCCTGAACTTTTCCCTTCCCAAAGCCAAGAAGCGTTCCTAAATTACTCATAAAGAATGAAAGCAATGTTTATTAATGAAGATTAGTATGAATACAGGAAAGGGCATTAAATTTAAACCACTTGTTTCTTTTTTGCAAATGTATGCAAATGATAAATACTGCCGCAGTAAATAGTGAATATATTTTAAAGGCTGGAATTTGCATGTTAGACTAAGCCTTGTCTCTGTGCCACGTTATATCTTAAGCTATTTCACTGATTTTTTTCTTAATTGTTGTGCATTATTTGCAACTTATCTGTGCTTTATTTTTTTTAAGTAACCGTGTGAAATCAATGGAGTACAATCAGATGTACAACTATAATTATAACCAATATTACCAACAATATCACAACTACTACGCGCAGTGGGGCTACGACCAGAACACGGGCAGTTACAGCTACAGCTACCCCCAGTATGGGTACACACAGAGCACAATGCAGGTAGGACAGCCTGGTGGGATTGCTCTTTGGTCATCTGTCCACACAAAAACACAGCACAGCTTACAAAACTTCATAGTGCTGCTTTGTGTGGGGGATACTGAGGGGTAAAAAGGTCTGAGGGGCACAAAGGGTCTCTTGGTACATTTGTCATGGTGGAAGCCTTCTCTTGACACGCACAGTTGGACAGAC
This sequence comes from Dromococcyx pavoninus, assembly GCA_033558185.1. Lineage (NCBI taxonomy): Eukaryota > Metazoa > Chordata > Aves > Cuculiformes > Neomorphidae > Dromococcyx > Dromococcyx pavoninus. The sequence continues at coordinate 25,462 of JAUMJL010001866.1, forward strand.
TGTGCTGTGGCTGCCTTCTGAGGTCCTTTCTAAGCCCTGTTTTCGAGGGAAAACCATATCAGAACAGCCTTTCACAACACCACAGGAGTCTGAAGAACTGCTGCCTCTGGGATCTCCCCCATGGAGTCCTTTGGGAGTAGAACATGGGGTGAATTCTGTTGTCATCAGTCAGATATAAAAATCCATATATGAGAACAATAATCAACAGATCATGTTCATAAAAGATAAGTATCTGCTGTCCTAAGGTGTTTTTTTTCTTTGCAGTCATATGAAGAAGTTGGTGAGGATGCATTGGAAGGTACGTTTGTTTATTCTGCACTGATTAGAGAAAGTCTTTCTTGAATGATCCCTTAATTCAATGTATAACATGCCTTTATCTCTGAGTAAATATGAGGTCTGAGAAAATGTGTGGGTCACTATTGCCTGGCACAATTGCATCCTTATTTTACAGTTGCTGTTCTTAGTCTGAACCCTGCCAGGACTGAAACTCATTGACTTTGCTAGCATTGAGTTTTTATCTTCTACAGTATTCAAGCTTTTGTCCTTTTTCGAAGTGTTTTGTCTGGTGTGCTACAAAACCAATGTCAATATTCTGTTTTTCTGTAAAATCTTGGAATTTAGAGCCCTGTGCTTTTAGTTTAAAAGGAAATAATGTCAGTTAAGCACACTGATAAAATATTTGCTTTAACAGTCGTTATTTGAAATGGGCTGCAAACCTGTGTTGGGGTTCAGACATACATACAAGCAGTTGTCATTTATTGATGCAGGAAAAGAGCATTTTATACTGGCTGTATTTCTATCTTGAGTAGAACTTCACTGTCATGTAGCTTAGTATTCTCCTTAAAAATATTTAAAATCCCATGGTAGCAGTAGAAAGCAGCTGGATCCCTTACAGAATCCATGGGGATCGGTAATGATGACAGTGAGAAAGCCCTTAATGGCTTTTAAAAGCATTACAGGAGAGCTTTCCTTTCTCTGAAATTAACACAGTGCTGTCGTTGGGACATCTCTGGGGTGCCTTTGTCTCATTGATTAAATCAGAGTGTTGAAATCTGTTGGAAACTGAAATCATCTATTGCTGGTGTATCCTTTCTTTTCCTTAACTCTGCTCTCCTGCGATGCGTTACAACACGGTGCAGCTAAACCTGAACATCTTTACAAGCATTTTATTCCTGATGTGTTGTGTTTTTTCCACTCAGTCAGCTGTTTGCTCTGCACTCTTCCTAACTTTGGTGACTGTGCTACTCTGATACCCTCAGCTCTAGGTTGTGGGTGGTGTCGGGTGAGCTTTGCACCCAACAGGCAGTTTGGGCAATACGATGAGTCAGTTTTTGTGAAACATTAAGTGTGCAGAATTGTACCTGCTGGTTGCTACCCAGCTCCAAAACCTACAAATGTCTTTTCTAACTGCAAAACGGGACTTATTCACACGGGGTGAGTTGGTTGCTGGCTGTGAGTGCTTTGAGATGTTCATGGCTTTGGCAGATGAGTTCTGGTGACTCTTGTTACAGGAGCACGTCCCCAGCCATCCTCTCTGGCCCTGTAGTGGAGGGAGTAGAATGAAACATGCACCTGTGCCTCTGCTCCTCCACTTTGCAGCCTGGTGCCTCAGTGCCAGCCCTCCTTCTCTGGCAGTTCAAGTGGCAACACTGGGCTGCGAGGTGCGAGGTGCTGTGGGGGCCATCAGCACTGGAAAGAGGGACATGTTTGGATGTAGTTATCTCTTATCCCATTGCAGAAAGGTTTACTAGAGCTGGTCTAGCTATGTTCTGGATTGAGCATGTGCTGGGAATGTTTTGTGCCCCCCTCACGTTTGTTTTAATAAAACAAAGATGTTTATGGGGTGTGGATTTTCCCAACACATTCAGCCTGTGATCTGTTTGTCTGTCTGTCTTTCCTCCTTTAGATCCGACGCCTCAGTTGGACGTCCAGGAAGCAAATAAACAGTTTATGGAACAGAGTGAAGAGCTCTACGATGCCTTGATGGACTGTCATTGGCAGCCTTTGGACACTGTCTCATCAGAGATTCCAGCTGTGTTATAGCCTCGTTGCTGAGGCACTGTGTCCGTGCAACAAGCTCGCCAGTGCGCTCCGGACTGTTCTGCTGCACCCGGATCCAGCAGCAGGGAGGGGTGGCCCTTTCTCCACCCAGATCTGCTACTCGAAGCAGAGGAGGACTGTGGCCTTTCCTGTACAGAATGAGTATCGTAGGAGCATCATGGTAACTTTTATTCATGGTGAAAGTTAGAACTGTGACAGTTTTATTCCTATTGTCTTGAAACGAACTCTTAAAACTTCTTGGGAATTGTAATTTATAAACTCTCAGTGAGATGGCACAGGGGAAAGACTCTACTCCAACATACAATAAAAAAGTTGGTCTTTTAAGTAAAATTACCCTTTGCATTTTGGTTCCTGCCCATGTTCCCGTTTTGCTGCCCATTTAACTGTCTTCAGTCATTTGATACAACTCTCATCAATGTTTACTTTTACAAAAATCAGTGTCAGATACCACTAAAATGTCTAAAAAGCTTTCTAGTGACTGGGTAAGGATGTTGTAACCTGAGCTCAAGAGAGAACCATGTAGCTGAAAGCTTAATTTCTGCTTAACATAAGCTGTGATCTTGAGTGAACAAGTTTATAGCTTGGTGTTCTGAAGCAATATATGATGATTCTATGATCATAGATTCTATGATTATAAGAGCATTTTGGAGTGTAAAGACAGACAGGAGTGTTATAAAACTGCTACAGACTGATGCCTTCTGCCTGGTGCTCCCTTGCACATGTGGCTGGCCTCTCCACCTCTGTATGAGGAAACAATTCCTCATCAGTCAAGCAGTTTAAAACACTTCTACCAGCGACCTCGTTGAAATGTTATTTTGTGTATCATGCCTTTTTTCATTGTGGACACACCTTGATGTCTCATTCAGGTGTTAAGGTTTCATAGCGTCTTCCACTGTCCTGTCAGAGGGAATATGGTGAAGATCTTGCAGCCAAAACGGGTCAGAGCAATCTATTTGATATATTGTGCAACAAATTGTTGCTAACCTGGAAAGAGGTTTTCTACTGGATGTTGTATGAGCTGGATGGACAAAGCAATATATTTAAGCTAATATTGTGTTGCATTAGAGGTGAAAGTGAAAATAATAGCACTTATGTACGTGTTATAAGCCCTTTTCAGGCTTTTGTGCCTTAAACTCTTTGAGATAGAGGAACAGATGAACTACCTGTAATAAATGTCTATCCAAGAATGAGTTTGGTAACTGAAATCGCTGCTGCAGAGCGTTTTGTTGCCTCCCTGCCCATGTCGATGCAGAGATTTGCCACAAAATTTAAATACTTTCATAAAGCCTACTTCTACTACACCTTTGTTTGTGTCCATAATTATGATATATTTGGCAGTCTGTGGTCTTTTATCAACTGCAATGGTAAACATGCTGTGAATATAAGGAGAATGTTGATGTGTACTGGAGTTAGCCACTATCTGAACAAGTGGAACTGGAGGGCTGCTGGACCCCTGCGTTCTCAGCTGCTGTGGATTTTTTTCCTCCTGCTGTACATCTGACTGTGCTGTGGGTTGTGAACAGTGTCCCAGCCTCCAGTCACTCTGAATTTACAAAAGTCAGTGTTTCCTGCGTGTACCGGTGGTGTTCCAGAGGCAGCAGAGGGGTGGGAGAGAGCAGAGTGCTTGTCTCCCCTGATGTAGCTGCACAATTAGATGATGCTCCTCTTCCTGAGAAGTGCCTGTTTGCAGTTTTTCAGAGGTGATGTAAAGAAGGTTTTCTTTATATGCTGCTGTTAAACCCTTTCTAGTCTGTTCCAGCACTGTACTGCAACAGTGCTACCCTGTATTCCCATTTTGTTCTCCTCATTTTGACCTACCTTTTCCTCTCTCACCAAATTTTAGCTTTTATAATGCAACCTTCCTAATTTGCTGGGGGAGGTGGCCTGCAGCCAAGCACTCTTTATCAACACATTTAGGCTGCTGTTCTAAAGCCAGCCAGCACTGCTGTCCTCTGTAACATTTCCTAATGCATGGATAAGCCATATCCATCTAAATCTGTTTGTATAGGACAGTGGGCTGGGTTAGCACAGAGCAGCACCCTTCATGGACAGTAACTCTGTGGCAAAATCATTTTCCTCCCTGCTTTTGTTTTTATGGTGGGAAGGGAGTTGGTATCGATCAGTCCAATCCATCAGAGTCCCCTCACTCCTAGGAGAGCTCTTTATGTGCAGACCCTTGGGCCCTTACATGGAGAACAATTTGGGAGTGCAGAGGCTGTCAAAGATTACCAACTGAAGCCTGTTTGCTGGTGCTGCAGAGCTTAAAATAGCTCCTATGTTTCATTTTGGGAGAGAGGTTGATGTTGGGCCACATTCCCTGGATGTGTGAGCCAGCCTTCCAGGGCTGGCAGTGAGGATCCCAGCTGATGTTGTGTCGATCTGTTGGTCTCGCCACACTTCTCTCTGTGTATCACTTATTCATTTTCATGTTCATTTTCAGCTCCTGGCCGCTATTGCAGCACCTGAAGCACAGAGATGACTTTTTGTGTGAAGCTACAAAAGAGCCGCTCACCTGGATTTGTGGGGTGTGTTTTGGAATCCAAGTTAAACAGAGTGTGGGATTTTGTTTCTCCTGGATGGCTACAGGAAAAGCCCTGATTAATTCCCATTAGCGTAACATGAGATGAAAGACGATGACTCCGTGTAGTAAGGTAAATCCTGCTTTTATCTTTATGTGCTAAAGGCAAGATATCCGAGGCAGATGATGCCACAGCTGGCTGTGATTGTGTAATTCCTGGGAATTGGCACCAAAATCGTTGGCTGAGATGATGAAGTGTTCTGCCTTTCAGCAGGCAACATCTAGTGGTAATTACAAAAACAACTCAAATGTTCTTAGTGTGCCACTTGGTGATGATGTGATGAGCCAATTTAGGTTACTCTAAATTGCAGGGACTCTGGGATTACCATTGGAATTACATGGACTGACAAATGTTTAGCCAGCTGTGGAGCTGGAAGGACGTGGGTGTCACTGCGGTTGGGCACAACGTGGTGATTTCCAAAGTGTAAGCTCCAAGGCTGAGGGGTGGCCCATTGCCATTAACATATGTTTAATTAAAAGCTTGTCAGTAAGCATCCAGGGTGGCCTGTGAGGAATTCTTACCAGCTTCCAATGGGATGAGGAACCTGGAACCATTTCCTTAGCAAATATGGGTTTGCACAGCGCAGCCTCCTGCGTGGGTCGAGGGGTCTGACAAGGGCCAGCAATGATGTTTTTCGTGCGTGTCTGACTGGAGAAAATTCCTGTTACTTGGACCAGTTTCAGGAGACAGGTTGCTATCCCAAAAACCAAGAAGTACTGAGCACCCTTAGGTATTTCTGTGAATCCCTTTTGAGGAACAGAGGTGTTTGACTCGGATCTTTGCGCGTTTCCTTTCTCATGACTGCCTTGCTAATCCCTGGCTTCAGCTAAACAAGATCTGAGAGGGATTTTTACCTTCCAGCCTTGTTATCTCCCAGTGCATCTTGTAAAGCACACTGGATACACCAGTTTCTGGACTTAACCTGGGATTTGCTTAGACATGACATTAATTCCATGACAGGATTGGGTATGAATTTTAAATGCAAAAGCTACATTAGAAACTGATACAGCTGGTTCAGAAACTGCCCCCCTGACAAAGCTCACTTTAGTTTTTTGCCTGGTTAGAGCATTTCATCAGAAAATATATCCTTTTCTTCCAAGTTCCTACGCTTTTCTTTTGGCAGTTGCTCCCAGTCAAAACAGTTTTACCTGGTGCAGCCAGATTTATTGGAATAGGTTTTGGGGTATGGCCTGGTGCACACTCTGGTTCTCTCAGACCATTCTACTTCTGCTGTCAGATTTCCAAGGTCAAAGCAACAGTAGATAATGCAGTTAAGAGGATAGAGATGGAGAGCTGTAAAGGTGATAGAGATGGAGAGCTGTACATGGCCAGGGCTTGGCTCATCCCCTTGGCACACAGGATCCCCTCGGAGCCGCAGGCACAGCAACACATGTGGATCTTTCATTCATACTTGCTTTTCCTTCCTGTTAGATCTTCACAGAGCCCTTCCCTGTGGGTTGTCTGCTCCCACCTGTCCAGCAGTGGGAATTGCAGCCTCTTCCAGTGTTTGCTGCCTGTCCTGCACTATGGAAAACACTGGCATGAGGCTCCCAGCCATTCCAGGAGGTTTCATAAAGGCATCGCTGATCTAAGCTCCCAGTTTCTGTCCTGCTTTAGGATGTGACAGGGAGATTTCTAAGTCCATTTTGCACAAGCTGCTGTGCCAAGGAGCGTTTGGGCTGCCTGAGGAATGCCTCGTGACTTGGCAGCACAGCTACAGGATCTATGGAGGAGGTGGTGGACAGCACCAGCTGCCTGCAGCCCATTCCCATTGGTTTTGACAAGGGCTGTTTTTAGAAAAGCTTGGTCACACAAGCTTTGGGGCTCATTTTCAGACAGACTTCTGAAATGGATGCCAGGCTTATTTTGTTGGTAACCTGGCATGTTCATGATGGGGTTACCAGCTTGAAAGGGCGATTCCTGAGCACTGTGAATTGTTTCATCTGTGAGTCTTGCTCAGAACAGATTAAAAACTGTTCTCCCTCTTTCCAGGACTGAGGGGCAGGAAGTAGGCTGGACGTTTAAGATCCAGCTTCTCAACCTTATCTCTCACGGAGGCTGTGGCTGCAGCATTGGTACCTGCAGAGGTTTCAGCAGTTGCTTCTAACCAGCTGCAGGTGCTCTCTTAAATCCTTTTCACTGGTTATGGATGCTGAGCCAGGAACCTGACAGAGGTATTACTTTGGCAGATAGACTTCTGTTTCCAAGAAACTTCCCTTCCATTCCCTGAGGGTGGAGTGTTCCCCCGCCTTCTAAAAAGGGAGGAAGGAGTAGGAAAAACGTGGATACTGCCTTCAGCTTTTGGAAGAGCAAGTTCTGCCGTGCACCTTGCAAGGAGGAGCAGAGGGAAATTGTGAAGGGTGGGAAGCACAGCTCAAGGGCAGGGGCTGCAAATCATGATATTGCTGCCTGGGGGTGGGATTTACCCTGCTTTCCCTGCTGCTGTGGGAGGACAGGGATCATAGAGTGCCCTGAATTGGAAGGGATCCATAAGGATCGAGTCCAACTCCTGTCCCTGCACAGCACAACCCCAACATTCACACTGTGTGTCTGAGGGGATTGGTCAAACGCTTCTGGAATATTGTCAAGCTTGCTGTGACTGCTTCCCTGGGGAGCTGTTCCAGTGCTCCACCACGTTCTTGGGGGGGGAAGATCCTTTTACTGCGCGTTTGTGCTCGGGGTTGGGCCTGGCGTTGGGCGGGGTGTGATGGCGGCTACGGGCGAGGGACTACAACTCCCAGAAGGCCTTGCGGCAGGGGCCGGCGCCGCAGCCAATCAGCGCCCGCGCTGCCCCCTATAAAGCGCCACCACGCGCCGCCTTCCGTCTCTCTAGGTGATGGCGGCTGCGCGGGTGGAGAAGGCGTCGCAGCGCGGGGACAATCCGCCGCCATCCGCCCTCACCCGCGCCTTTCCCACCTCCCAACCCCGCCACATCGACGCTCCGCGGCCGCGTGTTGGGGCGCCCC